>LOJH01024715.1:0-19010 GCA_001685095.1 Ellobius talpinus
CACCCTATCATATTTATTCTGAAGAATAAGCTTTTGAAAGCACAGAAATACTAGAAATATTCAAAGACCTTCCCTTTTAAAATCTACTAATATACAATGCTAAGACTCATGCCTCACACTTCTAAAATAAAATAGACAAGATGGTGCTGAAGGTCTGCTTGAGCTCTAAAATTTTTATGAGCCAATAAAAATCACCCAAATAGAAACTTCAGCGGGAAAAAGGCAATTTTCCTGTCTCCATTTTTGGACAAATTTCCTAGGAAGGAGGCTTCAGTTGTGCATTCACCTTCGTGCTTTGCTTCAGACAACATGCACGGGCAACTGAAGAATCAGCAACATCTGTTGCTGCAGAGTGAGAAACTCAAAAATGAAAGAAGGAAGCTGACACAGAAGAGGATGAGAGCCCCATGCAGTTAACATCAGTAAGGGCTCCACAACAGGAAAGAAGCAGTTCAGTGAGAAAGGAGGGGAGAAAAATGGGACATGCCTCATAAACCATATCCGTATTTCTAAACTGATAATCTCATTTTAGTATATATGGGATTTTTAACATCTCTCATAATGTCACTTAAGAAAATGTTGATAACTTACAAATAAACCAGTATCTATTGTGACTTTTGAAAATATAGAAGAATTTATTTGGAGTCAATTCAAAACTGTTTCATTATCGTAATTAAGCAATGAGATAACGGGCCAGAAAGATAATGTGAACATTGAAAGCACATACCACTGTGGTTCCCACTTCCCACTGAAGGTGGCTCACAACTTTGTACCTCTAGTTCCAGGGCATTGGAGGCCTCTTCTGTCAGAAACCTCATTCATGTTCCCAACTCATCTATATGTGAATACATATAGTTAAAAATAAAAACAAAACCTATGAAAACAGAAGAAAGGGCATTGCGTAATCACATTAAAGAGAGATAACAACAAATCTGTCCAGGACACCAAACAATGACCCAGTATGGGTGAGAATGCATTATAACACAGCCATTTAAAAAGCAGCTTGTTGGTTGATTAAAAGTTAAACATGCACCAAGTATGCCCAGAAATTACACTTCCATTGCACATGCCCATGAAATGCTTAACTTCACAAAGATGTGTGCAAATTTCAGGAGAAATATTATTCACTTAACTAGTTTCCAAACAGCAATAATGCAGATATTCATCTGGTGGTAGGCAGGCAAAAAAAACCAAAAACATATTCAACCAATGGAATGCTATTCAGGACTTGAAAGTAATGAGTGACTGATGCCCAAAATGAAAGACCCAGAAGGAGTAGCATGAAGAGACAGCCAGGGCAGTTGTCTCCTTGTGAAACTTCTGGAAAAGCAAAGTCAGAGAGACAAAGTTACTAGTGGCCTTCTTACTCCATTAGACCAGTGGCTTTTTTTGTTTACAGCTTGGAGTAAATGCAAGGCTTTTCTTGCAAATGCCATAGGGGAAAACTGTATAGTGATGAGGGAGTTCTACAACAGGACCCGAGTGGAGAATCCACCTGAGAATGAGAGTCGATCAGTTCCAAATAATAACCATAGTTGGAAAGAAGTGCTTTATTATGAAAATATTAAAAATACCTATTAATTGTCTAAAAGGCCCATAGCAGCTGTAGAACATTTGCCTAGAAAACAGGAAGGGCTCACTTCAGATGAAACACCTCAATATCTTGCCTTCTGCCTCCAGAGTCATAGAACAGATATGCTGCCCAAAGGGACAAAGGGGCCAATAGACAGAGGAATCCACAGTTTTCTTGAGGGGACTGATTTTTTTTCTTTTAACAGAGCATGGATAAGTTAAGTGAATGGGAATCCTGAATATGGTGGAGATCTGCATTTCTGTGCACTTAAGACTGGAAAAAATGGAATGGCATCAAGATTAGGGAGAAAGACTAGAAAGGTTCATAGAGAGAGCGAGCTGTGAAGGTCCTTCTTGGGGCCAGAACTAATCACAGAGTCTCATATCTAGTGGGATATAAAGCGGGTCTCCAGGGAGACTCAAGGAAAAAACAGCTCAAAGACTCCTTGCCAGAACTACAGTTGAGCATCAACCATGGGAGTATTGATAGAGGGGGAAGGCAGTAAGGGAGAACGCATTCTATACAAAGGGGCTTAATACATAAAAATGAACATCACAAAAACAGCTTTGTCAATTTACAACTGAAGTAAGGTGGCACACACAGAACTTGGGAGGTGATAGAAGGGGGATCAGGAGCTTACATCATCCTTGGCTGTAGAGAAAATTTGAGACCAGCATAAGATATGTGAAACCTTGACTCATCAGACTACAACCATAAAACAAACAAACAAGCAGACAGCAGCCCATGCTATCAACAAGAGTGACCCTCACTATCCAGAGCTGAAGCAGTATGTTATCTAAAATGTCTAGTTTTCAATTAAATTAGTTATAAGACATTAGAAATATGAAAATGTAGATCATGTAGAGGAGTGGAATGCAAAAACTGCTGGTCTCTTCATAAGGATCCTAAATGGCAGTTACAGCAGTCCATCAAACTAAAATTCTGTAGTAGAAAAGGACAATAATAAGAACAAACACTTTATCAGAAAACATGGGTAGTAGACTTGAGCTAACAGAAGAAACCTCAATGGATTTGAAGGTAGACTATTACATGACACAAAACCAAAATGGTGGAGAGAAAGGAGACTGGAACAAATTATCAAATTTGAAAATTGAACAAAATATCAGAATGATGTAGGACACTAGTCAGTATCCAGAAGAGCAGGTGTGACAGAGAATGGAGGAAAGTCGAACACCTAATGACTATAACTTCTGCAATTTAGTGAGAAGCCTTAACTCACACATCCAGAAAGCTCAACAAGCTACAAGGAGGGCATAAACAGACAGAGCCAAGCCAGGCATATTATAGTCAAAGGTTGAAAGAGGAAAAAAAATAGTCCGATATATACAAAGGAATACCAAGAAAATCAACAACCATTAAACAGTAAAGAGCAGAAGACAATAGCATGAAATATTCAAAGTTATCACACATTCAACTAATACAGAGATCCCCAAATATACAAAACAAAAACACAACTGAAAAGAAACAAGGAAAATTCAACAGTAAAGATTGGTTACTAACCAATTACAAATTGGTAACTAGCTACAGGTAACTGTAATAAAAATAAACACATTACTTAAAGTAGCAGATGAAAGCACTTGACAGCTTTTTATCAATGGAATAGAATTGAAAGTCAAGAAACAAATAGAACAGTGTAGCAAAGATTGACATGCTATATATAATACTCCCTGCAGGCTGTGGAGTTTCTCTGGTGGTTCAATCTGAATTTGTGGCTTTTCAAAGCTTTTCTTTGAAGGACTTCATCAATTGTTTTAAAGCCTTCATTTTAAAGGAAATATCTTCCTTTCTTTAGTGTGGGTCAACTCTGAGGTTCTAGGAACTTTGAATGAAATATGTCCATTTTCTTCTTCTTGAGTATTATCCGGGATACAGGTTAAGAATTCATCAGTGAAACTAACTGACTTCAGTAATTGTTTACAAGCACAAGAATATTCCTATTGTAGTCTGGTAAGATTGGTATACCTCTTGGTTCAATGATTGTGGCACATCCAAAAATTTGTGGAAGCTTGTGTTAGCTATGAGACTGGGCACCCTAAAAGAATGGTCCCAAGAAGTACTCACAAGCAGAGCCTTGTGAGAGGTTCAGCTTTAAGTTGACCAAATCAGGCTTATGCTTCTGACATATAACATTCAGAGCCATGTGAGCTGCCCTGATCCCATCTGTTCCCTTCCGTAACTCTGACAACTTTGGTCAAAGAGAGACACATCTATTTTCAAGGGACCGTGCAGTCACTAGAAGGTGGGAACACACCTGGGTGGAGATAACAGCACATTTCTGTAACATCTGTCTTCAGCACCAGCAGTCTGAGCAGAGGCACAAGCATGCACCTGGCAATAAGCCACTGTCTTCCAAGGCACCTAACGGCATGCAGGAGTCTCCAAAGGAAGTTCAGCACCTTAGACAGTGCGACATACATATGTGTGCAAAGCGGTTACAGGATCTTTTTTCCCTTGGTCTGTATGTTGGCTCTCCAGTTCTACCTGTCACCTTACTCTTGAGTAAAAATAAGTGACAAGTCAGGGGTCTCCATCCTATTCTCTGTCTTTGCAACTCATGGTACTCACAATGTGGAAAACACCAAAGAGGAACATTTACCTTGCTGGTGATGTGCTAACAGACAAAAGGCACTTTAACATGAAATGACTCAGAAAATACTTGCACAATGACAAGAGCTTTAAAGGAAGAACCACCTGAAAAAATAATGTTTAAGAAAACATGGGGGAAATGAAACAAAGACATAGGAAATGAACAAGAAAAGGAAAATAAAGGTATGTTTTGGGGGGTATGAAAATCTAGAGTAAGACTTTCCTACTTGTGTAGCACACAGCATTAGATTCCATAAATATATCAGGCATGTTAAGAAGTATTAGAGAACATTTCTTTCTGCCAACAGAAGATCATGAACTTTTAGAGCAACCTTAATGACATTCTGCAGACTGGGGCTGAAAGATCAATAAAAAAACTAAGCTAGAGAGAGATTTTTACAGAACGCTTTTAAAGACACTAGGTGGTAAGTGCACAGGAAGAATAGTGAGAAAGAAAAATGAAGGGCTCTGGCTATCGGTTTAGAGTGAAAACAGGCTGTGGCTGGATGATTCCAGCAGGAACCTGCAGCTTTAAGAAGGGGAATGACTTCACTTTTGAGAAAAAGCAAGATACTGATCCAAGGTCCAAATGTGTAACAAAATGACTGGGGTATGTTTCAGTGTTTCTTTTAAGAGGGGACCACTAATACCTGAAAAGTGATGAGAAGAACAGAGAAACCGAAGTCCTAACATGATCTACTGAACACAGGGAAAACACAGCATTGGAACCTTGCGGGGCAGGCAGGTACCAGAACATGAAAATGCCCAGCACAGGGCCTGGGGCTGGATCAGAAGACTGGAGCCCAGAGAGTTGAGACTAGACTACAAAAGTAAGACCAAGGGGGAAGAGAGCGGATGGGGAAAGGAGTCCAGAGATAAGGGGATTTTATAACAACCAACACCAGAGATCAGTTGTGATTAAAAAAAAGGGATGAAAACCACCATTCCTGGAATGTTGCTTGGGACAATAATGTATTTCTAGTATTGATTTTGACAGCACTCTAAAATACACAACAGCTCTTTCCCAAATTTCCCTCAATATTTCAGTCCTCTGTACCTTAATGAAATGCACACATTTTGTATCCTATACCCTCGGGGATTTTGTGACATTATCCTCCTGTCCCACCACAGACCAGACTTCCACTATACACAGGAGAGAGTGCACTGAAAATCTAACTCAGACTGCTCATCTTTTGACACACTGTGAGGGTTCTTTTCATCCTGCCTTGCATGCAGGCTTCCTGGGAAACTCATCATCCCGCCAGGGCCGCTCCTGTCCTGGTTCCTTTATGACTTCTTTGGTATGTATATCATAAATCAAAATTATTCCATGAGTTTCAGTTCCCTACAAATACTTTCAAATTTCTCAGATCTTCTCTACATCAGTGGTTTAGTCTTCTGTTACTACCCACAAAGAGACAGTAAAAAAAAACACCTAACCAAAAAAAACACATATACATTTTTGACATGTTTATAAATTGGTTGAAGAATATTTTACTAGCTCACTACTGGCAATCTCAAGCCTACTGCTGCCCCACTGTAACTGTGCATACGACTGAATCTGAAAACATCATTGCCTTCACATCTCCTTCCATTTGGTGATAAAACCATCCATGAGAGTAGGAGGTAATTCTGTGTGAAGGAGAACAGGGTGTTTCTACATCCATGTAGATGGTGATTATAATACACACTTCATGTCCTCAGTAATTATGGAAATTAAATTTTAAGTGGTAAGAAAACACAGAATAGCGGTGGGAGAGCTGTTCAAATGGCTGAGCTATGTGAACAGTTTGCAGCCCCACCGGCACACTTCTCTATCCCATAATAACACCCATCCTCAAACCCAGCCTGGCAAGCTTGTATAAACTCTACTGCCCAGAAAAGTAGAGTGTTGTTAATCAAAGGATATCAGGTCCAATGCACAAGTTTGAGAGACACTTCTGAGACAGTATAAAGACTGTTTTCTTGCCAAGCAGCAGGAGTGCGGCCATTTGGAGCAGATCTATTTATCAGCAAGCACAGGGAGAGAGTTGAAGGCTTGCACACTGGTGTTGAATGGAGCATGAAGAAGTAGCAGAGGAGGTCACATAAATACTAAGCAGTGACCTTCCATTTGAGAGTCAGAGGCAATTCCTCACACATGCTTTTATGCCTTAAGAATTTATTTCTCAGGGTTCCAAGGTGGAGGTGGATTGTAATATAAATGAATAATATTATGATCTGGAAAACTATGGCAGAGACAACAAAACAAAATTCACAGTTATGAGGGAAAAAAATAAGCCCTCCACCTCAGACAGATGGCATTTTCAGAACAAGGTTAGCCATTTCGTGTAGCAGTTCATAGCTTCTTTAACTTTAAAAATATTACCCTAAAATGCTTAAATTGACCTTAAATTTTTTCCACTTATAGATGCTTGCCTTAATTTTTCCACTTAAAAATGTATAATGAACATTTGAAAAGACAAATAGAAAAAAAAAGTTGACAGTTCTAAATACCCTGGGTCCTTTGCTATGAAATTACTCAGCAGAACCCAGGTCCATAAGAACAGTGGCTTCATGCTGCCAGCTGAGTCCAGGTGCCTCAAACAGTGAGTCTGGTGGCCTCCCACACCAGGTGGTCTCAGTGAAACAAACTTGAGAAACAATTGCATCTTGTGACTCCAAAAACAAATAATTAACATGCAATTTCTACTCAGTTACATTTGCTGCTGATTCTTTTCAACTTTACTGATATGGTGGTGTGGGACGGGTGTGTGTATGTTCACTGCCACACCCATGAGGAAGTTTGAGCACTGCTTTCAGGGGCTGGAGCTCTGTTTCCATCACGTGCATCCCAAGGATCTAACTCAGGTCATTATTTGGAAAGTGCCTTTTCCCACTAAGCCAACCATCTGTCCCTACTGCAGACATATGAAAAGTTGTCATTTTTGATTTCTCTTTCATACCTAATTTGGTTTCTCAGTCCTCCGCCAAAACCATTACGCAATGGCTAAATCTTGGTGCTGTGAAACTGGATAAGTCCTTAGAGACCATCTTATCTAAGCTTCACTTTATAGACTAGGATGCAGGGCCTAGAGAACTGATATAAATTGGATGCAGGATTGATCTGCTTAAGAAAAGTCATACCTTGTAAGAAGCCATCAGTAAAATCTAATGTAAAGAACTGGTCACCAAAGTCTTTGATTTTAATGAGAAAAGATAATAGCATCTCTTTTTTGGTCAAGTGAATTAGCTTTGGATTTATTAAAGTTTTAATATATTCTCTCAACTTTAGATTGGTGAAAGCAAGACAGAAGGAGCATTTGCTTCCTTTCCTTTTCTGCCATTCTGGGAGGCTAACACCATGAGTCTACACGAGGACATCTCTTCTCCTTATTCTGTAACTAATGCACTTGCCTCTAGAAAGAGTCATAGTCCCAAACCTTCAGTCTCTAATCTCATACTAGAGAACTCAGCTGTTTAGAACCCTAGTACCAATTAATGTTTGATATTTCATCATACAGCCACCAATCTTTTATTTCTATTATAATTACACTTTCATTTTTAAATTAAAAATGGCAAAAGGAGTGGTGTATGTCAAATGAATGCCAGGCTATCTAGTAAAGAACAAGATACCTTCAGTCTTTACTACCTCTCCAAGGATTATCTTCCAGCCATTCCTTCCTTGATTATAAAGTCCACTTACACCACAAATAAATTCTTCAGCCAAACGTCAGCAAACATGCATACCAACAATGAATGTAACAGAATCACACCTCTCCATTTTCTTCACAGTAAACACAAATTAGAAAGAAGTCTAGTATTTGTATACCTCATTCATTCATTAAGTCAGCCATCTAACTATCTACTTATTCATATTTTCTATGACATTGTTTTGATTTATTACTATGTTGAATATCACATCCAAAGCTTTGCTCATTTTAGGCAAAGGCACAATCACAAAGTTATACTCTCAGCTACTAAATTTCATAATAATAATAATAATAATAATATCCTTCATCTCCACCCATTTGAACAGACTTCCAATACCAGCTGAACTTCTCCAACAGAGGTAGGATACCCAAGAAGTCAGAGGGTCAGTCTGTAGCAAGATCATTCCCTATAGTAATTTAGTTCCCACTCCCATCCCCAGGAGACATTTTTTGTCATAGTTATAGTGAAGATTATTAGTCACAGAATCATTAAGGGTCAGGTGCAGGAAAGAATTACACAGAGCCCAGGATGTAAAGAGTCAAGAGTAATAACACTGATTCAAATTATTCCTACTTAACATCACTGTCTTCAAGCAGCTCTGGTTACTTACGTGATCTTGTTGGGAAAGCTGGGCACATCACAAACCTACTCAAACAATCTATAATTACCAAATCAACAACTGACTCAAATGGTTTGTCAAGTTTGAAAGCACTGACCACATAATACTTGGGGAACCCTTAAATAGTAAGCATGTGTCTAACAGTCCCCCAAAATGTCATTTACTTAAACAACAGACTCTCTGGTACAGCACAATATCTCTAATGTGACACTGTCTCTATTTTCAGTGGGTTTTAGTATTACAAACAAAGTGACAGTTTTCACTTAATGTGGAAATGTCTATGTGAAACAAGCAAATGGATTACAGAACCTCTAAAAGGCTAAGGCACCTGAAGAACCTGTGAAAGGTATTACAAGTATTCTGCAAAATCATTTAGCTACACAATCTGTCCTTCCCCAGAGCTTTAGTAAGCACAGGGTTTCATAAAACACAGTTTCTTTTCTCAGTGTGGGAATAAAATAGAAAGTGAATAACTTCAAACTTCTCTTAATAGAGGTTCAGATCAATTATCCTTGAGGATACATGTTGTCTCAACAAAGGACAGCATCCAAGGACCACCAGGACAAGGGCAGTATGATGAAAACCCAGAAGACATTCATAAGGGAACAGGTGAACTGTAACAGTGGACATTGTCTCTCACATACAAAGCAAGATGCAAAAATAAATAAATAAATAAAACCACAACAAAATCTAGGGCAGTGTTAGTGTGGAGCACTGAGAACGAAGCCACTTGAGGTCTAGGATCGGAGTCTCCTCATTCAGAAATCAGATTTCAAATGTCCTCACATCACCCGGCTGCTTTAGCCAAGTATGGAATAAGGGCAAAATAATTTAGCAAGCATTGCTTGGAAACAATTGTGAGAGAGAAAGGAAAAACATGACTCATAGCTTCAATGGTGACTTTATTACACACATAAATAATACACAGTCACTGACTGTCTTCCCTCATCGCTAATTATGTTAAGAGTTTCTGAAGGTTTACTCAGTGAAGGCAATCGCCTCAGTGTAGACAGTTTTGCAGATCCATGCGCATATCCTCAGCAATTAGCAGTTCCTCAGTTTGTCCCACAGACTGCGTTTGTGTCCTTGATATTTCATGTGAATATGTTGTTATGCATATAGATGCAATGTTAGAGTTTTTTAAAAAGGCAAGCACATAAGGTGTTCCTGTGTGTTACTAATGACAGACAAGGCTGGAGTTATGTATCCCTCCGCTCAAACCCAATGGCATGCTCACAATTTAGTCAAGCGGAGGAAAAGGCTATACTTATCCAACATTTTGAAAAAGGTGGCATGAACTGCATGGCAGGTAAAAATGCACACAAGCAGTCTATTCCAACAGCTCATTAGTAATCACTACGGCAGAGCAGAATGAGAAGGAAAATTAAAGGGATAGGGAAAGGGAAAGAAGCCATGTTGAAACTCTTCAGACGCTGAGAGTCAAGAACTCCAGCAGAAGAGACAGCACTGGCTGTGAAGACTGTTGTCATATAAAACATATAAAAAATACTTTAAATTTTTTTTAAAGGAGGCATCTGGAATTGGATAGGTAACTCATCAGTTAAGGGTGTATACTGCTGTTACAGAGGACCCCAATCTGGTTCCCAGCACCCATATCAGGCTGCTCACAACTGTCTATACTACCATTTCAGGGATTTGATGGCCTCCATGGGCACCTGAACACACATGTACATACCAAGAGATGTGTGCTCGCACACAAACACAAAATTAAAAACCGAAAAATAAAAATAAAAATAAAATTTCAGATTACTGACACAGAAATATTTCTTTCATATATATCAGAAATATTTTCTAATAAAAATGCTAAAATAGCAATAAACATGACTTTCATGTGAGGCTTTAGTCTCTTCCCAGATATTTTCAGGCAGCCTCATAAGAGGACTAAGCCTTACCTTGAGCTACAAGCATCAACACTACCTTGCAGGCCCTACCTTAAGGTGGCTTTACCTTATCTGCTCTGACCCTACCCGATTTTCACCAGGAACCAACCCATGATGTAATTTGCCAAAAAGGAAAAGATGCTTTAGCATCCTTTGAGATGAAGTTTCAGAAGTCACCAGAAACTGAGGCTATTATAGTACTCTCAAATCAGGACTGCCCTGTGGTACTCTGGTGTGCTTATTCCTTACTTAAGAGCCTCTCTATTTCTCCCATGCTTAAAGTCTATGCTTCAAACTATTTTAATAAATTTCAATTCTGCTTCATTATTTCTAAGGTGAAGTACTTGGCTTTGCTGGAGGAGAGAGCTTTGAGAACAACAGACCGCTGGCAGCAGTATGTGGCAGTAACAGGATTTCTCTGCTCCTGCTACTACTGACAATCAACAAACACATGCACGTGCATGCACACACACACGTGCGCCCTGACACACCCACACTCACAAAACACATCCTATTCACAATTGCGATTTTAGTTAGATTTCATATATCTTTTAAGGCTCTAGAGTTCTAGGATTTTAGCTCTGTGAGGATAAGTGTTTGTCTCAAAAGCATGAGGACCTGAGTGTGAATCCTTAGCAGCCACATAGGCCAGGTACAACATGCAGGTCTCCAATTCCAGAACTCCTATGGCAAGATGGGAGGTGGGGCCAGGCAAATTCAAAGAAACTCCTGGGCCATTTAAAGGGCTTAATACATTGCTACTTTGACATACTTGGTGGGGTGATGTAAAAGGCAAGGATCAACACCTTAAATAACCTTAGCTTCCACGTGCATGGCTTGGCAAACACACACATATGTACACATACATGCACACACATATACCCATAGGCACATGCACACACAGAGACATGCACACACACAAATACAAAGTTTTCTATCTTTAAGACTTGTTAGCTATTCAGACACCCTTGGATGCTAAACAGTCATTTTGATAAACCAAAATCATTCTTTTCTAAACAATGAAATAAATCAGGTCAATGGATGATGTGAGAATGATAAGCCCAATCAAACCTTCTGATCAATGAAGTAATAAAAGGCAGAGCCACACACATAGCACACAGAGTACAATGATCTTGACTTTTTTACCTATCCTGCCCTAAGTGCTTTCTACATGACAGACGATGGGTTCAGGGTGCTGAGAGGCGGCATCTTCTCAGTTCATTCAAGGCACAGGATTTTGGAAAGGGTGAGCTGTACTTGCTTCCTGAATCCATGTGGAATGGATAAAAATTTTCATTTATTTAAGTTAAAGAAAATGTGATGACCACATCTCATTCTCTCAGATTTATTCTAATGTACAATAATGGAAACAGTTCCAGTTAAAGAACAAGATAAACCACACCACAGGCCCTCTTTAGCTTTAGCCACTTAAAATTAGAGGAGGCAGTTAATCTCTTTTAGCATCTACTTCCTTCTTAGAACAAGAATAAAGGGCATTTCCCCCACCCACAAGGTAATTGAAAGTATTCATTTAGGTAATATAAGACAATTTATATGGTTAAAAATGATAAAGCTGGTCACTGATCCCATTGCCTTCCCAGCAGCCTTTCTTTATGGTATATAACGTAATTCCAGGGTTCCCTCTCACAAGGCTTAGGGCAATTGCTGCTTGCTTTTCTTGGAGAATATTAAATTGTGGAAGTTTCACTGGTGAGATTAGAGAAATCATTTCATAAGAGTGAATAAAAGATGGAAAGTTTGGAAAACAGTTCTTTTATCATAGTTCCATACATGAAAAGAGTTACATCCACTCAGGAAAAGGGCATCTTCACCCACAGTCCTGCAGAAGCTGGACAACCCTGTACATAGCAATGAGATTCAACACTTGGCCCATATTCCAGAAAAGCAAAACTTTAATGTAAGACCTGAAACCATGGAATGAGCACAAGAAAGTCAGAAATTTCTAAAGATATTTTATATCTTTTTTTTGCATAGGATTCTCCCTAGTTACAAAAACTATTATAAACATTGTTGGTAAGGATATGGGAAAAAAAACAAACTCTCATACACTCTTCGTGAGAGTATAAAATATTATAGCAACTGTCATGGTTACTACTGACTTGACAGGATGTAGCTTATCCTAGCAGACAGCTTCAGGCACACATGTGAGAGATTACTCAGGTCTGTCAGCCTCTGTGGTGCCTGTGGTGACAATCCTAGGCAAATAATGTGAAGAAGATCTGCCCACTGTGGCTGGCACTGCTCCCTCTACTGGGATTCTGACTGCATGACAAGGAGAAATCAGCTGAGCGCAAGCATTTACTTTACTCCACCTACACATGCAGCAACAGATACAATGTGACCTGCTACTGGAAGCTTCTGCTGCCTTACTACCTGTACCATGGCTGTGCCCTCAAACTGGGAGCCAAGATAAACCCTTTCTCCATTAAGTTGCTTCAGTTGGGGTTATTTTAAAAGATCAGCAGGGAAAATAACTAAGACAGCAACTATGGACAATGGTACAGAGAATTAAGGGGGAAACACAACACGAAACACAGAGAGCCCTCAGGATCAGAGACTCCGCATCTCGGATGGATCTAGGATATATCTGAAGAGCATGAGGTCAGCATGCAGAAGAAACCTCCTCTGTCCCCTGGCATTCACTGCAGCACTATTTTCAACACACATTATATAGAATCAGTGCATGCATTTGCCAACAGATGCATGAAAAGGAAAAAAAAACTTTAAATTTTATGTACATGCAATAGAGAATGATTCTACTTTCAAGAAAAATGAAAGCCTATCATTCAGGGCTAAATTGAAGAATCAGAGGGCACTATGTAAAATAAATTAAGACAGTTACAGACAGACAGTTTTAACACATTATCTCCTACACGTGAAGGTAAAGAGCTGACCTGAAAATATAGACTGCCAGGTATATGATTAATCTTTATTACCAACCTGACTGAACTGAGAATCACCATGGAAACCCACCTGTTGGTGTGTCTTTGAGGGTGTTTCCTGAGAAGGGTCACTGATGAAGACAGATGTGTATCCTCAATGCTAGTGTTAGAATTAAGATCAGGGTCCCAAAGAGACCACCACTCAACAAGGCAGAGTTTCGCATTTGATGAAGATGTTATGCACAGAAGCACAAGAACGCCGGGGCAAGAAGTGCACTTGGTCTTAATTCTGAGGCAGGGGGTAACTGTGTCTTTCCCTCAGTAGCTCGGATCCCACCCCACAACCCTTTTCCATTGGCTGGTTTTAAGAGAATCGGTGCACAGAAAGTGAATGAAGGGAGGGGATGGTTTGCTGCACAAGTCACTCAATTTCCAGAATATAGCAGGGCCTTTGGGCACATAAAACTTTTTAGCAGTGGGAGGATTAAATCATTTGCATAAAAATCTTACAAGCTGAAGGAGATAAGAAGATTTAACTTCCTTGTTGTAAACAGGAGTTCTGCAGCCCTGATAGAAAAGAGTAATATTGACTGCTTCTTAACATGTGTGACGCTATCCCAAGGGCTGGAGTCTTAGTCTGAATAAAAAGTAGGAAAAGAACTAGATATCAGCATTCATTTCTGTGACCAGAGGCTTCATGTTCCTGTCTACATTGTTTCCCAGCAGTCTGAGGTAGGCTGTACCCCCAAACTTTCAGCTAAAATTTAAGGGAACCCTGTAGAAAAGTCCTATTGCTTAAGGTTGCAGGCCACTATGTCCGGACAGCTCTCTGAGCTTGGAGCATAATGGAAGACTCCATTCCCGTAGTAGGGCTTCCTCCTCACTGTGTGACCTCATTTGGAATCTGTCCCTGGGTCTGGATGCCTGACTTATCTTATGTGTGACCTCTGAATCAATGCACCGCACACTCTCCTGCTGCTGCCCATATGATGATTAGATGTTGTGCTCCTACCTGAATGATGGGACCATGCTGCCGAGTGTAAATGAAGTGTGCTATGAGCACCCAGTAGGTGATGTCCCAGCTGCTGTCCCTGTCCTATATATTTCCCTCACTCTGGAATAAAATGGAGCTGTCTCACTGAATCTGAGTCCTGGAAGGCTGTTTTCATCATACCACCGTACAAAGTTCTGCAGATGGTTGCTATTCCCTTGCAGTCTGGTAGCCAATGGACTACGAGAAAAAGGGAGACCCCCCACAGAACAGAATTTAACCCCATAAGTTGCTTTAGTCTGGTCCTTGGTCACAATGAGAAAATTAGCTAATGCCCCTGGGTATGGGAGGTTGCTAAGGTAGATAAGGAAGGAGGAGGATGTGATCAATATGCTATGTGCACGCATTGAAATTTCATAGTGAAGCCCATTGATCTGTGCAGTTTATGCATGTTAACAACAATAGTACTGATGTGGGATGGTTTGAGTGAAAACGGCCCCTATACGTTCATATATTTGAACAGTTGTTCCCCAACTGATGGAACTCTTTAGGAGGATTAGAAGGTATAGCCTTGTTAGAGGAAGTGTGTCCCGAGGGATGAGCATTTAAGTTTCAAAAGCCTATTCCAAGCTACTTCTCTCTGCCTTGTGCTTGTGGACTGAGATGTGGGCTTTCAATTACTGCTCCAGGTCCATGCCTGCCTGCCGCCTGCCTGTCTGCTGCCATGCTCCCACAAAGACAGTCATGGACTCTAACTCTCTGTACCTCTGAGCCCCAAATGAAATATTTTCTAAGTTGCCTTGGTCATGGTGTTTTGTCATAGAAACTAAAAAGGAACTAAGACATGTTCACCAAGTAACTATTACCTACCAGGTGTGGAATGTCACAATGATGAAAATACACACAGAGCACTGTCATTCACTCTTGGCCCTTTGCCTAAGACCACATGTACTATCTTTGCTTATCAGTTTAATAAAGAGCATTGTCTTCCTGGAGCAAAAGGCAGAGAACAATTATAAAGAATATCATCATCAGTCAATAAATTATGTATTACATTTCGGGGAGGTAATCATGTCTTCTAAAGGAGAGTAGAATGTGACAGAGAGGGATGCAGTCTGAAGTAGGAAAATCAAAGCAGGGGTTCCTAATGTGATTCTGATCAAAGAATTAGAGGAGGTGAGGAAGCCAGCAAGAGGATGGCAACAATTCTAATTGGCATGGCAGATACAATCATCCTTGACACTTGAACTTTTTTGTTGGACTAAATTCCACATCATTGTGGCTGCACTGGAGTTTCACTAACAGGCATGTGTATCAGGCCACTCGCTGCTGTTTAATCGGTCATACAGATGTGTTCTCAGCCACACGCAATGACATCGAGGAACCACATAAACTTCCTGTCTGACATCTTTGCAAATATAAGCCTGCACTTAGAAATAATGATAGATCAGGTATTGCCAGAGGGAATATCTTCAGATGGATTCTGTGTGAGTTCTTGGCCTTTTTCTCTCCTGGATGTCAAGGTTTAAACCTGTGGCTGGCCCAGGACAAGAACCCAGACTGGCACCAGGTTAAACTTGAAGCCCCTGGCATCTTGACATTTTATTTGTATACCACACTGAGACAGTGAAATAGAGCAGAAGCCACAAGGCATCAATTTTGTTTGTGCATGCACACATGCAGCCATCAGGAGTCAAGTCTGTATGTGCATGCACACATGCAGATTTTAGTTCATACACATCTTTCACTTGCTTTCAAAAATACCTCAGGAAAAAGTATTATGTTTAAATTATTTGTATATAAAATTGTTATATGCTATTAAACTGTGTATTATTATATATTATCATGAGAAGTAAGAGTAATTATGTTTCTATAAAAATTTCTATCAAAATGCAGTGGCATAGATACTGTTATTATCTATTTCCTTTTTCCATGGTAATATCATCTGTTTTATTATCCTGAATATATAAACTAAGATGACAGAAATTTCCATGCCTATTTCTCTGTCATTATTACTCACATAGTTACAGCATTATTCATCCGATTTTATGGTGATTACTGAAAACAACTCTTTGACAGAAGGAAGAAATCTTTTAAAAGACCCATTCCAATTGTCAAGCATGAAGTAGGTCACAGGCTAGAAGTCTACCTTGATTGTTCTTTTCCTAAATATTCAAAGTCTGGAGGATGATAAAATTGCTTAGTCTGGAGTCTGACTTTACTACTTTGTCTGTTTTCCCCAGAGTGGAGAGTCTCATTAACAGGAAAACCAATAGCAGGTCAATAAGGCACAGTGAAAAGACCAAGATAATAGTATTTGACAGTTTGGTAGGAACATGTCATTCCAGATACACTATTATACAGTATCAATAGTACTTGAAGATATTACAGGAACATATCATTCCAGATACAGGACACAAAGATTAAGGAGGCAGCTTACAGGATATTTTTCATAACAAGTTACCAACATCCAAAACATTTTTAAGACAAATGACTTATTATTCAATAATAAAGTCTCTGTGTATCACCAAGCAATATATATATTTTTAATTCTCCTGGCTCTGGAAGAGTAGAGGAGGACAGTCATGGCTGCCTCTCACAGGCTTATTGTATTGGCACTTTAATGCACCCAGTTGAAGAATGGGTGCTTATCTCACAGAAATCAAACTGAAGATAAATATAAACATGGATTCCTTTTGTAGATAATTCTGTGAAAGTAGAAATATAAGAGAAGTAACTTGATTTAATGGCAGAATTGTCAATGTGGTCCAAAACCATAAAGTAGCAATATCCTAAATAAGTTTTGGTACATAGTGTCAATTCACAACAACTCATTCTGAGTATATATTACATCATTCAAAATTCTGAAAATGGTGCATAGTACAGAGAACTGCATGCCTAAAATTCTGTGCATCTTACAGCACTGTCTAAAATGCCTGACCTCAAATTACTTTATCAACCTACTGACAGTAAGTTTAACCACATGTTAACAATTACTAGCCAGTTTTTTTTTAATATGTAACAAAACCTATGCCATGGGCATGTTTAATGTATTGCTTTTATATGTCACAACAATTTCTTTTTAAATAAAGAATAAACCATTCTTCGAATCAGTATATGTGCATATATACATCTACTTACAAAATTATCACAGAGGTGTGAAAAATAAATAAGGAAATAATGTCATTGGAGGAAAAGTAGTAACTGCATTTGTATCGACACTTAATACATTATAGAAATTAATGCTTCTCAACACAAAAAACTACTTATACTACCCAGTGATGTGGGATTACCCTCTGTATGCTGTGATTACCATTAATAAATAAAGAAACTGCTTTGGACATATAGCAGGGCAGAAGTTAGGTAGTCAGGGAAAACTAAACTGAATTCTGGGAGAAAGAAGAGAGAAGCCATGAATTTGCTGCCAGAGATAGATGCTGGAAACTTTACCTGGTAAGCCACAGCCACGTGGTGATGGACAGATTAATAGAAATGGGTTAAATTAAAATAAGAGTTAGCCAATAAGAAGCTAGAGATAATGGGCCAAGCACTGATTTAAATAATACAATTTCTGTGTGATTCTTTGGGGGCTAAGAAGCCAGGAACTAACGAGTGGCCTCCATACTACAAATTGGTGCCAACATGGATGACTAAAATCCATTTAAAACCTGAAAGAGCTTGAAAAGGAATTCTATACACAAAAATACAGTTTAACACAGCTTCTTGCTGTTTGCTGGCAGCAGATGCAGCTCCTTTAAGAGAGGTTTTCCTTGCTCAGCAGCAGCAATAAAAAAAAGCCACACCATTTTGGAATACAGGCTTTCTGGGCCGTGCTGCCAGCAAAACCTCTGGCTCTTTCAGGAGACCGAGTATTTGGATGGGGTTTGTGAGCAGTGTGCTGCAGCTTGCTTGATGGCAACTTGGACCAACTGTGTGCCTGGAAGTGGGGCAATGTGTGTGATTCTCAGAGGCAGCACGTGGTTCTGGACTGGGTGGGAAAAGCAGGAAATGCCATACTACCTCCATCAATGATGCAGCTTAAGTTTTTAAGAAGTGCTTTGCATTTTAAGAAGCCATGTTGTTCAGAAAAGGCTTGCAGATACACAATAAAAACAGATTCAGACAGATATAGACCTCTAAATGGGTCACATTGTTGAATAAATGTATGTAGGCTTGGGAGAGAGAAGAAAAAGAGTATAGAGAGTTGTAAAAGAAGTAAATTGTTTTAAAAAATAAAACAAAGTCTTTAAAGAGACAGAGTACAGACAGTCATAGATTTTTAAAAAGTAAAAAACAATAAGCCACAGAAAGATCTAATATACACAGAGAGTATGTATTATGTATATTATTGTGTTTTCTTTGAATTTTTGACTACAGAGAGACATCTGATTCTGGGGACAGCTAAGCTAAGCCAACACACACACACACATATCTAATAATATATATCTTAAAGGTATCTTGATATTTTACTTTGGAAAAGAGGTTCTTCTTTTGTTCCCGCAGAGGATGAGAACCTGTGGATTATTTCCAGACTAATATGGTTTTATGGACCAAGACCCCCTATAAACAGCAGGAAGCAGTTTGGAGAGTACTATGCCCATACTCCCAAATATTGTTTATAAATGTTTCTTTATATTTAAAGGTGGATATGCCATAGAGCTTTGCATTGGTATGGATCTTGGTTTATTGATGCAAATTTAAGGTAAATCTTGTTATATGTATA
>LOJH01024717.1:0-18756 GCA_001685095.1 Ellobius talpinus
TCTCCCTCTCTCTCTCTCTCTCTCTGAGACAGGATTTCTCTATGTAATAGTTTTGGCTGTCCTAAAACTGGCTCTGTAGATCAGGTTGGCCTTGCACTTACAGAGATCTGCCTGCCTCTGCCTCCTGAGTGGGAGTGTTGGGATTAAAGGCTGCGCCACCACCACCAGGCCTGTTAGTTCTTCTTATAAGAGCACTGACCTGGCAGACTGGGATCACACCCTTAGGACCTTATCTAATTTTTAATGACTTTCTTGCAACATCAACTTGAGGGACACATTCAGACGATCACAGTGTATGAGGTTTCATTGCTCATGTGGGCCCCGAGTCTGGGCTGTGATTCTCTGTCTGGAGCTAGACACAAGCCCATCCTTGCTGTATTCACGTGTCCACCTGCCACTCAGACAGAAGCCTGGCCTGCTGGGAGTCTTTTCCTGTGCTAGGCCATACTCAAAGTTGGATGCTTCTGTCACTCTGAAGATGGTCAGAGCATGTCACTAGTGTAGACTGTACTGCCTGTCTAGTCTGAGCAGGTCGCCAGATGCCAGTCTCCTCTGTCACCATGGAAGATGACTTCTGCTGGAGAGGGGACGCTCAGAAACACTTCTGAACACTGGTTCTGGAATTGTTCAGGTCAGGGCTTCAGGATCTCTGAGTTTGTAGTCATCATAGCTCATGTGTGTCAGACGGGGATCTGTCACCTGAGGCCACCACCCTTAGTGTGTGCGGTTCACGGAGGCCTGTTGCTCAACCGGCCCAGCAGCATTGCTCATTGAGGAAGCCAGTGGCTGTGACACTTGGAAGAATGCTTACACAGCTGGGCAGGAGAATGAAGCCTGGTCTGAGCAGGGCTTTATGGAGCCTAGCTTCTTGCAGTGATGTGTCTTGAGAGCAGCGTGCCAGATGGGCCAAGCACACAGCATAGCTTGGAGGATGCCTTGGAGCCATGTCAACCTGAGCAGTGTGGCAGCATCAGCCTGGAGGATATGGTCCGGCTGCTGGGCAGCCTTCTCTGTCCCTCTCCCAGCTGTCCTGCTCTCACAGGTGCAGGATTGGTGGTAAGAGGTGTGAAGGGAGCGAATGTCCCTTCATCTTCAGGTCCTCAAGGATGGAGATAAGTCTCCATCCTCCCAGTCCATGTCGGTGTGACTCCGTAGGCTCCTCCTAAGCCCTCAATGCAGTCATGACACAGTTCCTCAAAAGACCAAGGGTTCACTATGGGCAGTAAACCAGCTGCTAAGGATGCCCATGGAGGAATATCATTCTCTATTAGCTATCTCCATAATTTCGTGGGTTAGATCCTTTGGTCCCTGCCCTTAAGTATGGCATTTGCAACATGGCTTTTGGCAGCTAAGCATGACCTCTGTCATATTAGGGTCCCCCTCATCTCCATCACCGTGTGTACACAGCTCATTAGAGGTGCCAATGTACTGACTATATTCGTCCACATGACTTGTTAAACTTCACACAGGTTTTCCTGGACACTTTTTTTTGATACAGGGTCTTATTCTGTCGTCCAGAACCTGTTATATAGATCAGGTTAGCCTTGGGTTTGCAGCAATCTGCTTGCTTGTCTCCCAAGTGCTGGGATTACAAGAGTGCACAACCAGGTCCAGCTTTCCTGGCCTTCTAATTGATGTGTGCCTTGGACTTCTGAAAGCAGCCTGTGAGCTGGAAGGTCACAGGAAATGCCTTCATATCAGAATTCTATACCTAGTCAAGCTGACTACTGTGACGCTCAGATGGACAATGGGACAAAGACATCGGAAGAGTGTCCGTTCTCATGAAGCCGCTAGCAGAATGGGTCCCACCAAACCTTAAGAGGCCAACTAGAAAGAACTAGAAAAAAAGAAGTATAAGGCTCTTTCAGAGAAGTATGGGGACCTTCCAAATGAATGGGGTACAGAAAGATCCTGAGGTGCCAGCTCTATGTCTGGGATAGAGGGCTACAAGTCAGTGTGGATCAAATAAGAAGATTCTGTAGTTTTGGAAGTCCTGCAAGCCTCAAACTCTGGGGGCTCTGGACCTGCTCCTCCTGGCCATAGAGCAGCTGAGTATAGAGTACTTTTTGGATGAGAGGGGTTTCTCTTTTTGCAAGTGGGATTGTGGGTGGCAGGGGTGCTCTGTGTCCTTCAGCACCACCTACTGGCATCATTGGAAGTTGCAGCTGGAGAGGACCTTCATCAGAATTGTTTGTTACCTGGAGTCCTAGGAGCAGGGACTAATAAGTCGGGCTAATAGCTCCCACACATTAGCACCACAGCTGAAAGTTTAAGTGTCACGGCCTTGGGAAAAATGTAAGTTTTTTACTCCAAAGATCCAGAATGTGCAGAGTCAAAGTGGCAGTGTGTAGGCAGAGCCTGAGTCCAGCCGCTTGTCATCCCAACAACTTCCTATCACTGCCCCCAAAGATGCCCACTCCAGCTACAAAAGTGGCTTTGCAGGCTTTGAGTTTGGTATTATCATACCCAGGAGTCTTGGGACCTTGGGCACACGTATCTGTCTACCCTCCTGAAAGTTTTCCAGGCTGCTCTCCAGGCCTGGTTGTTCTGTCCAGTCTGCCTAAACCCACAGTTCAGAAGCTGTGGGTTAGCAATCTGGGGTCCTGCAGGTCTCCAGGCTGCTGCTGCCGGAGGCAGGGTCTGAGGGTATGTCTGCAGCGGGCAGCATGCAGGGTCCAGGAGCTGAGTCAGCATCAAAACCCCGGGAAAGCTCTGGACCAGGCTGAAGATACATCACCACAGCCTTGGGGTGGGGAGCAGTGGGATGTGTACAACCCCTTCCTTTATCTTTCCTCAGGGGCTAATGGGGTTGAGAGCCCCAGGTGTAAAGCCCCACCTGCACTCCACCCACAATCCCGCACGGGGGGGGCAGCAGCACAGATAAGGCCCCTCCCTGACACTGAGTCTCCCAGGTGCTGAGCAGGGATTTGGGGGGAGGAGTCAGGGTTTCTCTGGCAACCCATGTACAGGTCTGCCTCCCTCCCTGACTCAGCCCTAGGCTCCTAGACTCTTGCTCTTCCTGGCTGGGCTTCCAGTGAGTGAGTACCTGGGAGGGGATCCTAGCAAATCCGTGTCCAGTCTTCCCCAGGTCTCTAGGGGAGGGTCCGGGAAAGGATGGTATGGCAGAGATGGGCAGGAGGAGACTTTGGTTTCTCAGCTTCCTCAGCCTGAAGTATTTTTGCCCCTCCATTCTGCAGGTTTGCTCTTCACTGGGCTCAGGCCCCACTGTTGGGGATCACCCCCCAAGATTGTCATGCCAATTGGAGGGCTCTTGGCACTATGGCTTGGCTGAAAGCCCTGCTTGAATGCCCCCCAGAGGGCAAGGTTCTGTGTGTTGAAGGCTAAGGGAGCATAGGATGGAAACCCAGAGCTGTGCCTCCCATATCCCTGTTCTGACCCTTTCAGGGAGGGTTGCCCACAGGCTCCTTTTATAGTATGTTCCGTGGCCAAGACCTGGCATAGTGCAAGCCACTAGGAGCAGAGATCTGAGGGCTGCCATTCCAGGAAGTGGTACGGAAAGTGGATCATGGCTAAAAGTGAGGAACCAGAGCCTGGTGACATGCTGGAATAAGTCTGAGTGCCCCAGTGGTGGCCTGCTGAAGAACTGTTGTCAACAGTAGCCACTGAGGACTATCAGGGGCCTGGTCAGCAGGGGCTACTGCTGTGGGCTATGAAGGTGGGGCAGAGGAAGGGTACCAGTACTGGAGGGGCCGGCAGGCCTGTGCTTCCTGTGGAGCAGGCTTGTGCTGGTGGTGGGTTGGGGTTTCTTCTTGTTGCCTTCACTCTTGTCAGCATGGGTTCCCTGTCATCTCTCTCCTTGGCAGGGCAGGGATAGTGTCTCCCGAACTTTATCGGGGCTGCTGTGTCACAGTTGCTAAGCAGAGGGGCTTCGCGGGAGCTAGGCTCTAGGGGTGGGCTGGAGAAGCACTCTTGGCATCTGTGCCTGCATCTCCTGCCAGCCACCTCCTCTGAGGAGAGGACAGCCATGTGTCCACTTCACTTGTCTGCTTCGTCTCCATCCTTTCAGCGCCTCCTCCTGCCTGTTTAAACGGCAGCATCCTTCCCAAATCATCGCTACTGTTCTGGCTCCTTTCCATCCTTGCAGCTGCCACCTCTGTGTGGCCTTTGTCTCCTGGGGCTCAGATCAGACTGAGGCATCAGCTGACTTCCCTGGAGAGCAGTCGGTGTTGGAACAGGCTGGGAGGTTAGAAAGATAGGCTTGCCGGATTTAGAAGTGCATGCGTCTGTGTGCTATGTGTATGTTGTGTGTCATGAAAGAGAATTGTGTTTATACACAGGGTGCCCCTGCCATCTGCCTGTTATTCCCACCTGTGACCTGCTTTGGCCTGCAGAAAGTAAGATGCTTTTTGTTAGAAGCCTGAGGCTCCACTCCTTTTCCTTGCCTTCAGTACTCTGGTGTGTTTCGGGTAGGGCTGTGGCAGCCAGAGGTGTTGATTGGGCTGTAGTCCAGGCGGTCATGTTGGCAGTTGGGTGCCATGCCAACGTGAGGACGCCAGACTTGAGTCAATGTTGCTGCGGAGTGCGCTGAGGTATCAAGCCATAGGGGCCCCTAGGGTGGTGGGTGTGGTGCCCTGCTCCCCTTCACGGTTCACTGGCTGCCCCCAGACTGTGCTGGGTTTTGCTCTTCCAGGGAGGAGGCAATGAGAAATAAACAATGGGGCTAATTAGAGTCATTGCAGGTTTCCAGAAGAAAGCCCCTCCCCACCCGCTGCCACCTGCCCACCCAGACTGTAGCCTAAGCGTAGCATATGCTGCGGGCTGAAGTTTGTGTACTTTTCGCAGTTGCAGGGGACAGAGGGGAGGTGTCTCTTGGGCCATGCTGTCTGGTAGCTGCCACGCTTAGCTGTACCTATGTGGTCCATGGAGAAACCGGACAGTGAACTGGGTCTGGGCCAGCATTCTAGGTCCTGGCATATTTTCAGTTATTATCCTATGCCCAGCCAGGTGAGCACCTTCTAATCTGTGCACTTCTGACCTCACAGGAGCCCTCCTAAGGCTCGGCCCACTCTACTGAGGAGCATACTTATGCCGAGAGCTCTGAATGACTTGTTTGAGGTCACTGGAGGGAGTCCCCCTCCTGCTGGACAGAAGACTATCCCTGCTGGATGTTCCTATACCTTTCCTGACAAGAAGCTGCTCCACAGGTGAAGTTCTACACGGTCCCGAGGACCCCACAGGTGGCTGCTGCTGCTCCTGCTGGCCGAGAGGGCGTGGTCAGTGGATTGTAGGTAGGATTTAGTATTCTGGACTATGGCCCAGCCAGGACCTTAGAAATGTGACCTGGTCCCTCTGGTACAGTGAGCTTCACAAGGCTGTCAAAGTATGATGCAAGGTCAAACTCAGCAGTGGCTAGCCCAGTGCCTCACAAGGAGCTCTGGGAATGCTGTAAAAAGGGCATGGCCAGTGTTGGCTGCTAGCGAGACTGAGCTCATCCCTAAGGGAGCCCTGCCCTTTGAGGGAGGCAGAAGGGGATCTGGCCAGTAGGATGGCAGGGGACTGTCCTCCCAGAGAGCTGAGGGAGGATGCAGGAAGGATGGGGACGTGTGGCCTCTGGGATGTGAAGCACTCATACTTCACTAGGATGGAGGCAAAGGGAATGGGAAGTGTCAGGAGCCCAAGAGCAGGGTCCTGAGGTTCAGACCTCCAGGCCTTGCAATGTGTTTCCAGGTTGGCTGGGATGCTGCAGGCACTAAGAACAGGCATGGCCTGTGGGGAGGGGCTTGTGCCATCCTTTTCCTGGGCGATGGTTTGCCCAGAGGCCACAATGCCTTACTCCTAGTTACCCTATGGCAGACACAGTGCAGTTCTGTCCGGTTAGCTGCTGGAACAGTCCTGGGGCAGGACGGGCTGTCTATGGATTTTATCCTGCTATGGACTGGGTATCGGCAGAGGGTACCCTGACTTTGACCTTGGCCTCAGAGCTGCAGCTGAGGCCTTAGGGGTGAACCTGGTCTGTGAGAATGACATGGTGGTAGCCTCCACTGAGCTGTTTGCCAAGGCAAGGGAGACAAGGGAGGGCAGAGTGCCAAACCCGTGGGGTGGCATGGGAGACAGAGAGGGATAGGAGCTCCTGGCCTGCAGGATGGTGGCACTGCTCCCACACAGTGGGTGGGAGCCAGCCTGCAGGGGCTATTGCTGCTTTTGTTCACTGGGTTTTATTTTTCTGCTCAACAGGGTTTTTTGCTTTAATAACTTAGTTGGAAGCAGCAGTCAAGTACTTGCTCTGGCTAATCCGCTGTGTTTACGGTGTGGTTTCTTCCAGACAAATCAAACCCCAGTTAGTGGAAACAGCTCAGCCCCAAGGCAGCTTCCTGTGGGTGGGAAGTAGGGATGCTAGTCCAGCGAGAAAATACTGTCTCCTGGGCTCAGAACTAACCTGTTCCTCTGCCTCTAGGAGAACATAACAGGACCTCATGGGTTCCCTGGTGCCAAAGGTAACCATGATTCAAGGGTGTTGTGTGTCAGATCTTTTCCTGGGGAGATGCAACATTCACCCAGGATAGGGAGCCCATGACAGACCAAAGTAGGGATGTCACCCAAGTCCAGTTTGAGAAAACAATGAGTTTTACTGGGGTTACTTATAGGAATATGGGTGAGGGGTGACTTACAGGAGCAGAAATGACTCAAAGACAGCTAAATCACCAAGGCCCACCTCAGCATAGCTGACAGCTCACACGAACTGGGAACCTGGAGCACACTGCACAGTCTGTAGGCAGCTCAACAGGTTGGAGAGCGTCCTTTCCAAGTGACTCTGGTCTAAAACTCTTCTAGGCTGCTTGGCTGGTCTCTGCTTCCCCCAGGCAGCTGTGCTTTGAAGTTTGGCTTCTCTGAGAGAAGTTTTGTATTGCTTACTCTGGCATAAGGGGCCTGGTAAATCTGGTAGGTTTCAGGGACTTCCTGAATCTATTTTGAGTTGTTTGCCTCACTGCCTAGAGAGCTTCCCTTCAGTTTGTAATGTTTCAATATTGGTAAAAACTGTTACATAAACCTGGTTTGTTGGTGGTGGCACAGGCCTTTAATCCCAGCACTCGGGAGGCAGAGGCAGGCAGATTTCTGTGAGTTTGAGGCCAGCCAGGTCTACAAGAGTTAGTTCCAGGCCAGGCTCCAAAAACTGCAGCGAAACCCTGTCTTGAAAAAACCAAAAAAACAAAAACAAAAACAAACAAACAAACAAAAAACCTATTATATAACAAAGTTCTAAGCCCCTGGAGATTTGATAGCCCTAGTACTTCAGGGCTGCCCCCCCCCCGACATCTTACAGGCAGCAAGGTTGGAGACAGGATAGCAAAGGTTGCAGAGACCCTTCTGGGAAGGCTCTCTGGAGCAGAGAAGTCTAAAGCAGAGTTCTCTGAACCCCAAGGGTGGTGTGGTCATTCCCTGTTATTTTGCTTCCTTATGTCTTGGCTTGGGCTGGCATGCCCCAATCTGGCATAATCCTAGCTGGCTCTCTAGTCAGAAGTACATGCCACCTCTTGGAGCATGTTTGAAAAAAATCTAGAAGGCTTACATGTTTTCCAGACATCTAAAAATACCTTATGCCACCCTGCAGTTTGTTCATAGAGACCACTGGTCTCTTAAAAATGTCATCTAGGAACACATGAACGGGGTTTGCTCCAGGTCTGCCCATGGGAGCAGATGAGCCCAGGCAGGATGACTCTAGGCCAGCAGTCAAGGCAGAACCATATAGTTACTATTGCCAAGAGGAATACTTACTGTTCTAGTAGACCAGGTGGCAGGGCTCACCCACCACATCTTCTTGCCTCTGTCCCAAAGCAATGTCAAACCTGACATTGGGTATGCTGCTCACCTCGCTAAGGGTATCACACCCACAGACCTTTCTAGAAACAGCCAGCTAGAACACCTCTTCTCCCTCAGTCCTGGGAAAGCAGTAGATGGAGAAGCTGGCACAAGGTCTGTCTAGGGCCCTGGACTCAACTCTGGGTCCCATCTTTTCTGTGCCAGAATGTCCTGGCTATGAGGGAGAGCCTAGGAGCTGGTGGGATACAGGTAGCCTCCGCTCACAATCAGGCAGTCTGTTCTTGGATTACTGTCTTCAGGGATTTGTGTTCCTTTCCCCAGATCAGACCCGTTAGTAACAGTCTCAGGGATGGAGTATAGCTCAGAGGTAGAAGCTCACCCAATATACACAAGCCCTGTAAACCATCTCCTGCACCGTTAAGGAACAGAAATATCAAGTCTTGGATATTTTTCATGCTGTGGTCTTCTGTTCTCTGGGAACTCTTGGGAAGAAAAGCCCCAAGTCTGATAGGAGTCCTGATTCTGTCTGCACCTTCCCTTCCCAGACAGCAGGGAGGAAGCAGGCAACAAAGGGCCTGTGAGGTGCCCACAGTCCTCTGGGTAGGGCGTGGTCCCTGGTGTCCAAGGTTATTCTGCTTAGAGCTGGGCTTTGAGTCCTTTGTTTTTGGAACTGTGCTGAGCACAGTGCTTACCAACCATAGAACCCCAGTCCTTCCCACCATATTGACTTTCAGAAGTCTCTGATGAATGTGTGCTCCCCAGAATGTCAGGGGCAGCTGGATGCTGGCTAGAGCTACACATAGGGGTTGATGCCTCAGGCCGTCACTCAGTGGCATGGGGTTATTTTGCTGTCACGGGTCACCTGGAATTCTCTCCCACCCCATGAGAAGCAGCCCATCAGGAAGTCCCACAGCCATTGTCTACCCAGGGCTAATACTCATTGTCCCGACCAAACTCTAATGACTGTTCTGAGGGCCAAAGGACCCATACTGGACAGTACCCAGAGCAAGGCAGTAGCCAGTTCATGATGGGTACTGGGTGGTAGACCTACAGGCTACCATGTGACTATACCGTTAGACCTGGGCCCCTCATCCACACCCTCCTGCCTTGGTGCAATGCCAATACCAGCCATGGGTGTGCTGCCCACCTTCCAAAGGGTAACCTGGCAGATGTGCCCCAGGGACAGCCAGCAGGAAGGTCTCTACTACCCCAAGGCCTCAGGGAGAATGGCCAGTCAGAAGGCTACTATCAAGCCCAGGTAGTGTTTGGGCGGACATGGACAAAACTATCAGCACTGCTACTAGTCCCGTGGTCACCTTCCCCCAGGGGCATCTTCTTTGTGGGAGGTGGGAAGATGTGGAGGTCAAGTGTGTGGGTCTCTGGCCAAAACCTGCTTGTGCCTTTGGGCTTGGCCTGGCTCCTCCTAACCTTAGTTTTTTTAATCCATAATTTGAATTTATCATGGTACCAACCTTAAAAGGTTGTGGTTAGTGTCTGAGAATGTCAGGGCATGTCCATGTGGTGGTGGCGTTTTTGGTCCCTCCTGTCTTTCTCAGGCTTGAGGTAGAGATAAGGAGAAAGGGGTGCTGGGGATTACAGGACTCCACCTGAGATCTTCCGCTCTGACTGGCTGTGCTGTCACTCTCTCCAAGGGAAGAAGAGTTCCATCCTCATGCAGCCAAGGACAGCTTTCTGAGGTGGCCCATGCTTTCACAGAAGCTGGGGACTCTTGGGGCAGCTCCCTCTGTGGCCTGGTCTGATTGTATCAAGGAGCCAAGCCCCTACATGAAGACCTGCAGCCTGCCTGTGTGGTCCCCGTGCTTTGACACCAGGGATGCGAACAGCTCAGTGTCATCTGGCCGACTCTCTGGCTCCTCAGGGGGGCATGATTCATGCGCACTTTTCCATGGGCCCTGGAAAGAAAGGCCACCCCTGGTGTTGGGGCCCCAGCGTCAGCCCAGGAAGAGCAACCCTCGTCTGGAGCAGTTGAGGGACAAGATCCGGGCCCAGGCACAGTGGCAGGCTAGCTGCGCCTCCCTGGGCACCTCTGTCCCCTCTAGTGCCTCGTGCCTCTACAAGACCTCGACAGGGCTCCGGAGGAAGACCCCAAGAATGACAAATGACCTTCCGGTGGCTGCTTGCCCAGGTCAGTGGCTGCTTTGCCCAGCGGGTGTGGACCACAGACTGTGGGAAAAGGGGAGGGCTGGTTCCAGGAAGGTAGTGTTTCAGACCAGGCTATGGTGGTGACCAAGGCACACGGGACAGACAACCCTTGAGACAGACAACTGGGAGCTACATGTAGTATGGGAGGGATGGAGCCTTGGAAGACAGAGACCCAGAAGGCCTGTGGTAAACGAAGAAGGGACCTAGTTTCTTGGGAGTGGGATCTTTGTTTTGTCTCCGCAGCCTTGGGGGCTGTTTAAACCTGGGCACTATCAGGTGCAATCAGCAAAGCCCACCTGCTACCCACAGCAAGACAGGTTGTGTTTTCTGGAGTGGGAAAGGCGGGTGACAGTTAAACAAATTCCTCAAGAGCTTCCTGGCGAAGACATTGGAGGCCAGGCAGCTGCTTAGGGGTTTCTCTGGGGAGAGAAGGATCTCTTTTTCTAAGGCAGTAGGTTTGTTTTCAAAAACTGTGGTAAAGTACAGAACATAAAATTAGTCATGTTACTGTTTAAAAAATTGATTACATTTATTTATTTGTGTGTGTATGTATATGTGTGTGGGATCATTGCCACGGCCCAGTTGTGGAGGTCAAGAATGGCTTGCAGGAGTCAGGGTCTATCCTTCTATCATCCATCCTGGGAATGGGACTTAAGATGTGAGCCTTCACAGCAAGCACCTTCACCTGCTGAGTCATCGCGCCAGTCCCATCTTTACCATATAAAACTGTTCTGTTCACTGTAGGCACTTGCATCTTGTTATGTAGCCATCACCATCATCCTTCTCTAGAATGACCCGTCCTTCATCTCCAGCCCCAACAGCCCTATCCCCTCCCCAGCCCCTGGCACCTGCCTCCTTCTACTTCCTGTCTCTATGGGTTTGATGACTCTGGGCACCTCATAGAAATGGGAGCCCAAGGGACTTGTCCTTCTGTGACTTTCTTTCAAGGAGTACTTTTTTGGAAAGTACAGTTAAGTACAGAGGAAGCAACAAAGTTCATCACCAGTCGCCGTGTACCTTACCCCCACGATTGCCCTGCTCTGCTCTCTGAGATGCGTGTTAGTATACCACTGTGACAAAATATCAGAAAAAAAGAATCTAGAAGAGGAGAATTTTCTTTGGCCTGTGTTTCAGAGGGCTCTGTCCACGGTCATCTATTGTTTCTGGGCCTGCTATAAGGCAGAGTGTCATGGTGCAAGGGCATGGCAGAGACATCCTGCATAAGTGGTACAAGGGCGTGGCGGAGACACCCTGCACACGTGGTGCAAGGGCGTGGTGCAAGGGCGTGGCGGAGACAGCCTGCACTGTGGTGCAAGGGCGTGGCGGAGACAGCCTACGTGCGTGGTGCAAGGGCGTGGCAGAGACAACCTGCACACCATGCAGTGAACGCAGTGAACGTGAAGCAGAGACAGAGATAAGGACCCAGGGATAAAATACACCCTGCAAAGACACACTCTGTCCTATTAGGTTCCCCTAGACTATTTGGCTAGAAACCCATCAATGGATTAACTCATTCTTAGAATTAGCATCTGGTCACCTCAGATGCTGTCACCATTTGGGATCAAGCCTTCAACACAGGAGCTTTTGAAACCTTTTAATATCAAAACCATATCATTCTGCCCTGGACTCTGAAGTCTTATCTCAGAGCAAAAATCCACTTAGCCCATCTCCAAGAAGCTCAAAGGCTCTAGAATTGCTAAAAGAGCCAATCAAACTTTCCTCTGAGACTCAAGGCAGAAAGTTTTGTTTTTCTAAGATACAATGATAAGGACCAAACACATCCATTTCAAAGAAAACAAAGAAACATCAAGGAGGTGTTAGGCCAAACTGAGATTGAAACTATCAGGAAAATATTATATCCTACAGCTTGATTTTTTTTTACATATGTAATGTTTTGCCTGTGTGTCTGAATGTGCACTACATGTGTGCCTGGTGCCCATGGAGGCCAGAAGATGAGCTCATATAAACACATCAGTATGAGCTGCCCGAAGTGGTTTCTGGGAGCCAAACCAGTATCTTCTGCAACAACAGCAAGTGTGCTTAATCACTGAGCCATCTGTCCAGCCCCTATAGTATGTAGTTCGTGTCCAGCCCCTATAGTATGTAGTTCGTGTCCAGCATTTAGGGTGCATGGGAACATGGTGTGAGCTCCAAAGGGCTTGGGCAGTCCCACCTCAAAGCCCTACTTGCTGCAGCCCCCACATTCTCTCTCCTGGGCTGGTTGTGCTTGCTGCCGGCAGCTTTCCTCAGCACATCTACTGCCCTGGAAGCTCTAACTTCCTGGGGTCTCTTTTGCAGCCTAGATTTCACCTCAGAGCTTCAGACTCCATCCTTCCAAGGGCAAACAATTTGCAGGAATCTTGGCCTTGCCTCCCAAGACTTTGCTTTGAAATCTCATCAGGAACCTCCACAAGTTCATTATTTCTGTGTTCTCTGTGCCTCAAACTAGCATCACGTGGACAACGCTAAGGTCTGCCACCAGCCTAGCAGTAAGTGGGCCCACTTGGACTTTGGCTTCAGTGGCCTTTGAGTGCCTAGGTGTCCCTCAGCAATCAGGCTGCCACAGCAGCTCTCTCCTGAAATTAATCTTCTTGCAGATCATCCTTGGCTCCAACTTTGCGAAAGGCTCTTTTTGGGTCAAACTGAAGGCTTTTCAAATCCTTCTCTGCTTCTTGCTTCTGATTTTCACTGCAAACCTGGCTAAAAGCCAGCGATACCCATGCTATAGCCTGAACACTGGGTTGCTTGGATTTTTTTCTCTGAAATTAAATAATTCATCACCTTTAAACTCAGCCACGTACACAGTCTCAGAGAGAAAGCAAAATGGAGAGTTCTCTGCTACCATACAATACACGAGGTCTCAAATCTAATTCCTTGCAGAACCCAGACTCTCAAGAGCACAGGCTCTATTGTTTGCATTGCTATCAGTACTGTGGCCTTCTGTGTTTATGCCAAAGTCACCTCATGTGATGATTAATCTCACTTGTCAACTTGATGAGCTGTAGAATCACCTGGGCAATAGGTTTATGGGAGATGGACTTTAAAAAAAAATTCCTTGGGTTGGAGAGATGGCACAGTGGTTAAGAGCCCTAGGTGCTCTTCCAGAGAGCCTAAGTTCAATTCCCAGAAACCACATGGTGGCCCACAACCATCTGTAATGAGATCTGGTGCCCTCCTCTGGCCTGCAAGCACACTTGCAGGCAGAACACTGTATACATAATAAATAAATCTAAATAAATAAATAAATAAATGGTCCTGCCGGATGGAGGTAGCACATGCCTTTAGTCCCAGCTCTTGAGAGGCAGAGGCAGGTGGATGTCTGTGAGTTCAAGACCAGTCTGGTCTACAGAGGGAGTTCCAGGACTGCCAAGACTGTTACACAGAGAGACCCTGTCCTGAAAAAACAAAAACAAAACAAAATAAAGCAAAAGAAAGCAAAATCCTCTCTGTGTGCATGATGTATGTGTGTGGTGGCATGTGTTCCATGGCAAGCATGTGAAGGCCAGAGGGCAACTTTATGGCATTGGTTCTCTCCTTCCATCATTATGAGAGCTTTGTGTATTGAACTCAGGTTACCAAACTTACATGGCCATGTGGTTTTTACCCCCTGAACCATCTTGCTGGCCCTAGGATTATCTCAGTTGTATTAATTGAGTTGTCCGTGATGGGTGGCATCATTCTCTGGGCTTGGATCCTAGACTGTGTAAAAAGAAGAAAGTTGGCCCATTAGATGGCTCTGCTCATAGTTGGCCTGAGAAAGCTTCCAGGACAAGATGTTTATGCTGGCTCTGATGAAACTTCTGTATGACTTCTTAACTAGTCACTGTGGTATGTGTCCAGATGGCCTTGTGGGATGTGTTTTCTGGCCTGAGGTGTTGAGCAGAGGAACAATTTAAAGGTTTCCAGGGGCTCTAAACTGGAACTCCATTCTGGAAGTTACTTTGCTCTGATCTCTTCTTTCCATTCTCCTGTCTCAGGCATTCTTCGTGCAGCTGAACACAGAAGCAAAGACCGGGCACCTCTCAGCCTGAGACGGGGGCTCTCAAGGATTCCCCAGCACCAAGCTTCAGGCAAGTGGCTCTAGGTTGGACCCTGAGACTAGCAAGGACACTTATGGTTAGAAAGGACCCTGGCTAGAAAGGGGTCAGTCCAGGGAGTTGACAACATCCTGCTATGCTTAGGAGCTTGGGTTCTTACTCTCTGCCTCTCCAGAGGAGGAGTCACGGTAGGACTAGGAAGCAGGTGCTGTCTTCCAGCAAAGACATCCTTTGTACAGAGAAGGGCCAGGCCCTTCCCACAGCCTTGTAGGCCCACCCCGTTTTGAACCCGCACTTCGAAATCCCTTCTAACTGTGAGGCTTGTTATTCCATTTTGTAGATGGAAGGCAGTGCTCAAGATGACCTTGCTTGGCCCTGGGGGTACTGAAGGATGGGTGGTGGGTCTGAAGACTTTTAGATTCCGACAGTATGGTTTTGCTCCACACTTCTGATTAACAAAAAAGGAGCCTGGATGGAGAGATAGCAGGAGCCTCAACCCTGTCTGAGGATGTTGGGCTCAGGGGCTGCTGGTTAGAATTCATGTTAGACTCTGTGTAGACATTTAGGAGGTTTTGTAGATGCAAGGGAGGGGATGGAGAGGAAAGGGCATAGGTGATAGCTAGGGTAAAGGCTGGTCAGTATTCCAGCTGGCACCTCTTGGACAGCAGGCACAGGTGTATTGGGACATGCCCTGCCTTGTGGTTGTGAGTCAATGGCAGATGTGGGCAGGGACCCAAGCAGGCTGATGGACAGGTCAGACAGGACCTCCTTGAGCCTTGCCCTATCTTCTCTCTGCCTTCCACAAAGTTCTGTTCTATCAATTGTCAGATAAGCCATCTTTTCTTCTATACCATGAGTGTGGCTGCTGAGCTACAGGTCAAATACAGAATGCAGAAGTCATAGCCCTCCCAGGCCCACTGGTCCCCAGCTCTTGACTGTCACACTTTCCTTTCCTTTTCCTCTGAAAGCAAGACATGCAGGAAAGCCTCGGACCTACTACTATTCTGCTTCCTATCTCTGTAGCTCTGATGACGCTGGGCATGTCACATGACAGGAATCCCACAGGACATGTCCTCCTCCTCCCCCCTCTTTCTCCTCCTGCTTCTCTTTTCCTCTTTCTCCTCTTAGTGCTCTTCCTCTTTCCTGTTTAGACAGGACCTCACTACATAGCTTAGGTTGGCCTTGAACTTGTCTCCTGCTTCAGCCTCCCAAATGAACAAGTTCACTCTAGTTGGCCACTGAACTGGCTGTGGAGCTTTGAAGAGGCTCTCCCCCATCAGAGTGACATCAACATGTCTGTCAATCAGAGTGGACTCTTCATTTCCAGCCTCCATCTTCCTTCCCTGGTAGGAGTCATGTCCAGGGCAAAGATGCTGTACCTGGATTTCCTTGGGGCTTGGTTCATTCAATCATTCATTCACTCAGCAAACACTGAGTGAGTGTGTTGCCTGCTTGCAGGTTGTCTGATTAAGGTTCCCCACTCCCTCTCTCCCCTTCTCCTCTCTCAGTTCTAAGGACAAACATCAAAAGGATCAGAAGTGCTTCTTACAAAAGAGAGACTCCAAAGTCATCTGTCCCCCGCAGAACTGTCAAAGGCAGAGGTGAGGTTTGCTACTTGGGACCACAGAGTCTGTGATTCTAGCTGGTGAGGGTGGCACAAGGCTCTTGATTCTGTGCTGGGGACATTGGCTTCCAACTCTACCACATGCAAGGAAGCTTGGGAGTCTTGGGATCTGAGGATTCCTTGTTGTGATGCGGAACTCCACAACTCCCCAAGTGATGTGAGCTGTCCTTTAAGCTCCTGCAGATGGGAATGACATAAAGCCATTTGGCCACACGCCAAATGTCATCCCGTTGCCCTCTTAGTAACATGCTGGAAAGATGGGGAACGTGGAAGCCCTGGCTCTCCCCTTGTCTGAGGTGTGTGGACACTTTGCTGTGTTCCTTCCCTGATTTGAGATCCGGGATTATAGGTGAAAGCATGTTTGGGAGGGGGGCATGCTCTGTGAGCTGCCTGCAAGTGTTCCGCCTTGACCCATGTGGCTGTCAGTTTTATGGCCGGTCCTCAGGGGATCTAGATAGTGACCTGTGGGTGTTGGGTGAGCCTGGTGAGCTTCATCTAGGGCATCTCCTTTATTGAGCTTGGATCCTTTTTTTATTATTTTTTTTAAGACAGGCTTTCTCTGTGTAATAGCCCTGACTATCCTGGAACTTGCTCTGTAGACCAGGCTGGCCTTGAATTCACAGGTATCTGCCTGTCTCTGCCTCCCAAATGCTGGAATTAAAGGAGTGTGCTACCACTGCCTGGCCTGAGTTTGGATCCTTATAGATACCCAGCCTCCCAGTCAGGGTGCTGCCTCTATAGCTTGTGGGGGTAAACTGAAGGGCTCCCCCCATCTAGCTGGACTCCAAAGAAAGGCCAGATGTGAGTGTTTTCAGATGTTGGAAGGGGGTCCGGAAGAGTCTAGGATGCCTTGAGACATGCTGAGAGCGAGGTAGCTTGGCTCCCATTTTGTAGATGTGGAAACTGAGACCCAGGGAGGTTTGGCAGCCTACTCAGGGTCACACGGCAGAGACCTGAGCTGGGCCTTGACCCATCTAGTTCCAGGCTGTGCTCCCTGCTAGAGAGCCAGGTGTATTTAGAAACCATGCCTGAGCCCCTTGTTGAGACCTCCTGCTCCAGCATGGGCTCAGCAAAACCGGTTAGACTTCCCAGGTTGTGGAGATCACTTCCCACCGGGGTTGAGGTTAGTTTGGCAGGACTAAACATGAAGGCCACACAGGGCCTGGGAGAACTTTCTTCCTGTCTCAGTTCCCCCACCCCTATGAAGTCACCGTTCTGGAGCCACCAGCATGGTTAGTATGGGCTCTGTGTACACCCTCACCTCCATTTCAGCTCAGGATCCTGCCGCCTCTGCTCCCAAGCAAAGCTATGTCTTCTAGAATAACGAGTCTCTGCCTAGCCCACTGCGTCTTAGCAGAGGACACACACGAGTCTTCCAGCTGGCCAGAGGTGATACAGGGTGGGGAGGACACACACCTTTGGCACCCAAGAGTGAGAAACACGGACACTACAAGAAGGTTCTGGAAGGTGCCCTGAAAATGCATAAAATACAACCACCTTCCGCATCATCATCTCCCCCCACCCCCCTGCTTTCTGTTGTTTTGTTTTAAGGGCTTGCTTGAAAAATGACCTGCTGTCTGCCTGACACAGGGTCAGAGGGCGTGCCACCGGCTGCATTCATCATTGTAGTCACCTTGTCACCCTGATGGTAGTGACCATTAGTTTCTGTCAGTGACGAAGCCACAGCTGGGCTAAGGAGAGATGAGTTTGGGTTCAGAGGTCAGAGCTACAGGACTTGGGAATTGGATGAATTAGAAATTTGCTGTAGTTAACAAAAAATTAAATCACAATAGATATAAAATATTCATCCATCCGGGCCAAAGGAAAATGAAGCCCGATATTTAATTTCAGATTATATCACCTCGCTTTGCATTTTTTATCATAGATTAGGTTTGTCTGGAGCTTTGACAGGGCACTTGGGGACTCCATCCATTTCCACAGATTAAAAATCCTCCCGTAAAAAAATTAATTGCCATTAAACTGCTCAGCAGAAGAAAAAATGTGCCCATCAGGACCCATTTATCGACCAGGACTCCTCCGGTGGGCTAATGGGGAGGCTGGATGGCTGTGAGAGGCCGGTGGGGGCTGTCTTCCCTACATGGGGCCTCTGGCCCAGTGCCTGGCAGAAAGAGCACATGACCAGGTTGATGCAGCGCATAAAGGCAGGACCTAGATGTTTCTTGGGAAGCTCAATCATCCCGCTCCCTACTGAAACCCGGGTGTGACCAGCCCAGCCAAACACCTCACCCTAAGACTGCAGAATTCCGTTCCAATTCTCACCTGCCTGTGAAGGCAGGAACCATGCTAGGCCCTGTCAGGAGGCACTGTAAAACACATTCCTCTCTTATAGATGGAGAAGTCTAGGCACTAGCCCTATAGCCATGGTTGATGGACAGCAGCTGGGATTTGCCCCAGATCTGGACTATGAGGCCCCAGGGTTAACCTTTCTTGGCCTGGTGTCCTGTTCTGCAGCAGACTGTCTTAAACTGTCTCTGTTCAGTTATGCAAGCATCCGCTAAAAAAAAAGCACATTTGCATACTAATGGGATGCCTGTGCTTATTTATTTGCATATTTTGCATGAAGGATTAAATCTCTCCTGAATATTTGATAATGCAGGATGCAAAAGCTTCCTCAAGGTTTTTCAAACTTGATTGATTTTCCACATAAATATGTGCCAGGAGTATGCTTAGGGCTTTTTCAGAAATTGTTGGAAATTCTGTCCTAATCCCCAGTCAAAATCCACTTAACAGTTTGGTTTTTTTTTAAAGTTTATATATGAGTGTTTTACCTGTCTTTATGTTTATGCACCATATACATTCCTGGAGCCTCTGGAAGCTAGAAGAGTGTTGCTGATCCCCTGGAACTGGAGTTATGAGCAGCTGTGAGCCACCATGTGGGTGCTGGAAATTGAACTAAGGTCCTCTGGAAGAGCAGCCAGGGCTCTTAACCACTGAGTCATCTTCCAGCCCCTTAAGGATTTTTTTAAAAGTGAAACTCAAGTCAGCAATTCAAAGAGCAGTTTTTAAATTTTTTCTTTAATTTATTGACCTATTTTTTTTGCTCCCCTCCCTTCCTCTCCCCTCCCTTTCTACCTCTCTTGTGGTCCCCATGCTCCCAATTTACTCAGGAGATCTTGTCTTTTTCTACTTCCC
>LOJH01024718.1:10531-29540 GCA_001685095.1 Ellobius talpinus
AAAAAATGTACTTTGGTCACGATCTCTAATCCTCAGCTGCACCCATACATATGACACAAACAGTAAAGAAAGTGTTACCAAACCTGAAATATTTACAGGACGTCCACTCTTGCCTAGACAGACTGCCACATAGCAACTGTCTCAGTATGTCTCAGAACACTCTGCTTAGGCTGAAGGGCACACCCATCTCGGGTCTCATCATACATTATTGTCAGGAGAGAATGCTTCAGACCACAAAAGTGTTAGCCTTGGCAGCAACCTTTGGCTTTCTGTATGGTCAACCCTGCAGCTAGAAACAGCTTTAAATGATGACGCTTCAGACTAGGTACAATCTCTGCTGTGCACTTCCACAATCCCCCTGATACTAGTTTTGTTGTCAGTCTCACCAAATGTCTGATACAAGGCAACTCAAGGGAACAATCTCTTTTGGCTTGTACTTGAGAGTGTAATCCACATCAGTAGGGAAAGCAAGATGGCAGGAGTGTGAGGCTTCTTGCTCCTATCTGAACAATGTGGGAATCACAGAAAAAGTGTGGTAGTATGTAGATCTGGGCTAAAATCTTCAAGGGCCAGCCTCAACCATACATTACATCCAGCCAGGCCCCACCTAAAGATTTCATGACCTCACGTAACAATGGCTTCATCTGAGGACCAATGGTTCAAATATACAAACCTGTGGAAGTATTTTACATGTCAATCAAAATGCTTTACCTTCTGTATTTCAGTATTGATAGCAGAGGATTTCAAGTATAATCCCTTAATTCTTATTCATCCTACTAAGAATGAGGCAGAAAGCATTCAGCTGAACTCCAGGTGGGTGCAGCAGGAGGATATTTGGGACACTTAGAAACTCCTGTTCAGAACTAACCAGTAGATACAGACTTATGTTCTTGGCCTTCAGCAATAACCAGAGGCCATGACATAAAGTAATCAGACGTTTGAGGATGAGTATCAGTAGATTCCATATTTCTCTTTCCTATTTCTCACTGTGATTTAACTGAACCTGCATTATTTTAAGGCAATGCTATGCAGAGGCTGTCATTCCTTAATATCTAATAAAAAGAACCTACACGGTCCTTTCTGGGTTATTTCAGAATATTCTATATCGGGCTACTTTTTAAAAATAGATCTTTACATTTTTAAAATTTGACATATAATAAATTGCATCAGTACCATTTATAGAGATTACATGGAAACTTTAAAAAAGTAATTGAGAACATAAAGGAAACCTTGTTTCTAAAGTAAAGTCGATTTTATAACATACTTTGGATTTATACTTGATCAGAATGCTAGTTGAAACAGCACATTCAGAATGCAGCTTGACTCTAAAGTAATCATTGTTTATATACAGAAAATCATGCTTCATGCTAGAGCATTATCATAGCTAACATACTTTTGCACATATGTATACAATCCACACAATGCACCAAGCCACCAGAATCTGCCCCATGTTAGAATAATCTAATAGCTGACATGCTATTACATATATAACCAATACAAAGTACAAAACTGCCAGAATCTTTACACATAATGATAAAGACAATGATAAAGATAGGGGGCTGGAGAGATGATTCAGAGGTTAAGAGCACTGGCTACTCTTCCAAAGGTCCTGAGTTCAATTCCTAGCAACCATCTATAATGAGATCTGGTGCTATCTTCTGACATGCAAGCAGAATACATAATAAATCAAATCTTAAAGAAAGAAAAGAGAGGACCACAAATCTTAATATCATATGATCAAAGAGCTTCATTATTATAAATCTCTTATCTTACTCGTTTAACTGTGTCAATGGGTACAGAAATGTACTTATTTCTTTTTTTTAACAATACACGCTATTCTAGTTTGGTGTAAGTTGCTTTGATAAAATACTATGACCAAAAGAAATTTGGTGGATGAAAGTGTTTAATTCATCTTACACTTCCAGGTCATAGTCTGTTATTTGGGGAAGTCAAGGCAAGAACTCCAGGCAAGAATTTGGCATAGGAACTATGTTAAAATAGTCTCTGACTGGTGTCTGGCTCACTCACTCCAAGGCATATGCTTAGTTACCTGTATTATACAGTCAAGCACCAGGCTAGGGATAATGCCATCCACAGCTTGTAGGGTTCTACTGCATCAGTTAATAAACAAGACCATCACCACCGCAGCCATGTTCACAGGCAATTTGACCTAGGAAATTCTTTAATCAATGCTTTCCTGTCACACACGTCTAGGCTGTGCCAAGCTGACAGTGAAAGCTAACTAGAACATACCTCCAGAATTCTGCTATAGCTTGAATCTGGAATGTCCCCCAAAGATATACGTGTTAAAATAATTCTATACAGTTATTCTGTATCAAGCTTGGGTAATAACAGAGGGAAGAACCATGAAAAATTAACAATATTTTTTCAGAATAATTTTTTATGAAAAATTTCTCTTTATTTCCTAGGCTTTTGCCAAGAAGTAGGTAGACTTGGATTAACCTGGAAATCATCTTGGAGAATAAATGTACGTAGTATAGTAGTTTAAGAATATCTGTTTCCAAGGCATTTTATATTATTTTGACCTCATGAGAATGTGGAAGAACCTGCAAAGGCCATGACCTCATAGGAAGAATTAGATCCCTGGGGCTTTCCTTAGAAGGGGATATACAATACTAATATCTCTTGCCCCTCTCTTTCCTTTTTATGTACTTGTGAAGCTAATGGGCTTTATGGTACCCTGTGTTCATACAATGATCACCTGCCTCAATCTTGCTTAAAAGTAATAGGATCAAATGACTTTAACTCCCGGCCAAATTAATCTTCCTTCTTTGTAAGATTATTATCTCAGGTAGTGTGTAATAGTCGTGGAAAACTGACTGGTGCAAAACCTTAGTATTAAAAATAATCTTCAAAGAACGGAGAAAACTGAAATCTCAGTAGATTGGAGATAGGCACATTTAAAGGAGGGGGCTTATTCTAAGTCCTTTTATTGAAGGAGTTAAGAAAATATAGATATGGAGCATCATTATGCAATCATTACAGCCACATTCCTTGTGAAATACAGGGTCAGACATGACTGAACATCTTTATAATCACCCTCCCTTGCTTTGCTTAAACATATCCTGATAAGCAAACCTTTCCATAAAAGTACTATGTGGTTCATGATCGTGAACACTTGATTTATTTCTGCCATTTATGTATCCACATTTCTTCAGTGAAATATCATTGTCAAGGCTTAAATTCATACATCTGAAGTGTGTCCTTAATGAGACTTGACATTTTTATTTAACTGAAGTGATTTCAGAAATCAAGATCTCTATGTTTTAAAGAGTGTATGTTTCTCTGATTTCTTCTTCAGCACAATGAACAACTAGTTAGTCAGAATAATTCTTGTCCATTTTGATGCCTAATTGTGATTAATTGATGCTTTGGGCACACGACAATTATCATTACTTGAAAATCCAGTGATACTTAAATCCCTTTACACTTCACTCCTGCAAAGGGAGTGTGATCAATTGTTCATCTTGATTGCCAAAATGATTGGATCTGGAATCAAGGAAAAGAAGTATTTATTGGTCGGTCTGCAACAGCATTTCTGGGAAAAGATTAACTGAGAAGAGGAAACATTTCCTGGGATGGGGCTCGCCTTCTGACAGTGGCCGGTTTATGAAAGGTCTAAGGGAAAGACACAGCTATAGGATCACAGCCCTTGATTTTTGCTGATGAGTGTGTCATTCTCTGCTTCTGTCTCCTAGGCTAACATGAGAACACAGCTTCTTGACCCTTTCAAGGTGAGCTGATGACCAGTGACTCCCCAAGAATCATCCAACACCAGCCTGGAAATATGGTGGCTTCAGCTTTGTGGACTGAGCAGTTAACATGTTACCTGTCTCTCTTGCATTCAAATGCCTGTTCCTGATAACTCAACCACCATGGTGTAAGTGGGGTAAACCAACCTACCAAAAACCCCTAGAAAACATGTATTCTCTCCTGGCTTTTGGCTCAGATCAAATGCTACATTACACATTCATTCTGTCAGTTCCATTCCTTACAGAACACTGATGAATGCAGACAGGGTTGTTAGACAAAACAAATGAACTAGGTTTCTTTCCATGTAGAGTATCATTTATGTTTCTATTTACTCATATAATATTAGTTGGTCAAATATTTATAATCTGAGAATGCAACTGGTACCTGCTTGGAGTGTGAAGAAAGTAGGCAAGCAGATCTCTTTTACTCTTCTATTTGACCTTTTCTTGCATACTGTGAGGTTTTATTTTTCCTGATCATAGCCTCAAGAGCAAGGAGTCTACACATCACTTCTCAGCCAGGTTCTTGAGCCAGTGCCAGCTTTTTCCAGTAGATTGCTCTCATTGGTCTTTTTCCTACTACTTCATTCCACACACTCACATTCTGGTAAGAGAACAATGAAGCTGATGAATGACTGCATGCACTAGCTACAGCTAGAGTGGTCAGCCAGCCGTGGGTCTAGATGATTTGCAGAGTGTTGTCCACAGACAACTGCACTTAGCTCAGAGCAGGCTGTATATTCTATGGACCCAAGTGGCAGGACGAGTCACCCTTCTTTTCTATTGTAGCACCAGGCACCAAGGGAGCCTTGCCTAGTCCATGCTTTTTCCTTTCATGCTAAACATTAGCATTATCTCTTCTTTTTGATCTGTATGCTTGCCATTAAACACATGAAAATAATATTATTATCACTTACTTTTGAACTTAAAGATTTTTAATTTCTTTGTTAGTTTTTTAAAACATAGTTTTCTTAACTACTTTAGTAACTATCATAGATGATTTTAGCAAATTCCAATATTGTTTCTGCCTTTGGCCTAAAATTTCCAGCTTTTTTCTTTTCTACCTAAATGTCTATTAAGAAATATCTGTAAGGTTTTTTTAATAGTCATTTTATTTTTTTATACCAGAAAAAAGTTTGGCCTTTATCTCTGTCCAATTTATTTATAATATCTGAGAGCACTTGGTGGTCCTTTTGATAACAGCAAAGAATGTAACTTCTTGATCATATTTCATCAGGAAGTACAAGCTTTTATGAGAAAAAATACTAAATAAAAGTTAATGTGACATACAATTAATTATCATATAGCTGTTACTGGATGCATACATTCTATGCCTAGAGGTAACAGTTCAGCATGGTCAACTGTTTATATTGTTTATCCATATTCTAGAAATGCAAAATAGAGACTGTCTTGTTTTCTTGTCTTGCTAAAGTAAGAAAGAACTTGGAGAAAAGGAATACAACAAGTAAAATACTTTTGTTCCATAAGGCAAGAGATATATTCCACAAAACATCATGAAAATTACTGACAGACACAAATCACTATCATATAGTACATTTTTGGCATTTCTTTTTTGGTAAATGGTTAACATCAACAGAATTCTTAATGGATGACAAGGATAAGAAATACATTTTCAGTTTAGTTCTAAAAGATTTAAATTTCTTCTACCCACTGAGTCTCAATGCTTTTTAAAATTACTACTATGTACATTAGTCATTAAAATGATCCCCAAATGTTACTCTCTTCAAAGCTATTATAAAGAGACTAATCAATACAGTACTGGTTTTCTTTTCTTACTGGATGACTTCCACAAACCCTGTGCTGTTTTATCTCAGGGAAAGACACCCATCACACTGCCACTGCTGCAGAATCCTTTCTTAATCATCTTAATTGCCACAACCAGGCATGGCAGACAACAAAACCTTTGTTAGCTTCTTGGATCCATCTTAGCTTTAATGTGGCTTCTGTGTTTGATGCTGCTAAGGACATTGCTTAGATTGCTTAGGGCAACCTCTCACCTGACATTTCACAGCCTCCAGAAAGGGCTTCCTCCACTTCCTACTTCTTATCAGGCTTAATTGGAAAACCTTAAAAAAATTTCTTGCACCTTTCCTAGTATCACTTATATTTCTTGATTTTTTTCTACCAGTATTTAAAGCAAGCATTCTTTCCAAATCATATGCTTAGTGAGATTATAATGCCAGTATTAAAAGTATTAAACAAACTTCTGGTGTTTTGAATAAATATTGTCATCTATATGTTATACTAGGATATTGTTAAGACATAAGAGCCAAAGGAATATCAGGATATATTATTTTCATATCTTTCATGCCAGGGCACACAGTAACCATAACTCATATACAAAGTGTCTGGCTCATTTTCATATTCATATATAAATGTGGTAAAACTATAAATATAAAAATATTTGGAGAAGGATTCTACACTTTTAATGAAGGAAAGGAAATTCACAGACATTTACCTGTGTATCACTGTGTGAAGGGGTTGACACAGCGAAGTGGGATGGCATTTATCTAGGTGTTGAGCCTTGGTCCTTCTAACAAATCAAAGGTCCCCCAGGCTAAGACACTAAATCCTCCAACTCACCACTCTATACATGGAAGCCAGAGATGTTACACCAAGTTCTGCTGTTTTGTATCTAGTTTTTGGTTTTCCTCTAATGTTAGGGGTAAATAAAAAATGCTATTAAGAAAAGTTTTGATATGTTTTTGTATTTTAAAATGTATACCCACCTCATAAGATAATAAAATACAAAGTACACTAAAATTGTATAATTGGTATAATACTGTTTGAACAGAAAAGGAATGATATATGGGAATAAGAAACTGCTTAAATCACAGAAAAGCAAAAGAGATGAAAAAGAAATTATTCTATGATTTTCCATAAAAAGTCACTTAGGAGGAGAACCTATCCCCACATTAAACATGTTGTGTTTCTCCTAAAATAATTGTACACTTACCAAATTTCTTAGCAAAGAAAATTATGTATTAATACCTGAGAGGGAAGAGTATGACAATTTTCCATAGCCCTGAACAAAAACTGTCTCCTGCTTAATGAAAGTATACTTATTCTAATCATGTCATTGCTCCAAATGACACTCTACAATCAGCCACTCTGAAACGTTTGAACCAGGGACTGAACGATTTCTCATCTCAGTCCAGGATATGATTCATATCAACCTTGAAAGAGTAAAGAGAAGAAATTCCCCAGCATAGCATTTCCAATACATTTCTATTTAAAGCACAAAACTGCTTTTATTCAGGTCCTCCAGAGTATTATAACCTTCTGCAGCTTCTGACTGAACGACACTTCAGAAATGTCTGAGTGATGAGAGCCAGTCTCATCAGGAGGAACCAGTCACTTACTCATGGTGATTACCTTCAGACAGATGCCCTCATTTTATTAATTACACATTTCAAAGCATGCTCCACATTAATCCAAGTTGTTTGTTGAATTATGCCAAAATAGGATTCACTTTTTACTCTTGATTATTAAAAAGAACTTCAAAAATGCTATTTTGCTAAGACAATATAATTTAATAATCTTGAAAATGGCATATTTACTTAATTTTTAAAATCAAAATTGCTACCAATGAATTTAAAGACCCTTCATTGTACCTGAATCACTATGATTGATAAAGTGCTACCAAGCAGTCAAGCAAGATCTTTATCTCATCTTGGATGTAGCTCTAAACAGCACCAGCTTCCAGTACAACATGATAAGATTATTTATGAGATGCACAAACGGTTTAATGGTGACCTGCCTGAAAGATACACTGGTACAATTGTGGGACAAAGGTTATGGGAACGATCAACCACTGTCTGATTGGAATTCAGGTCCACTACACAAGATGGAAACCACTGCTTGGGAACTCAATAACCTGAGAATACATAGACCATGTTCCCACTCTGCTAAAGAAATGTAGCAAGAAAGTGACTTGGAATGACAGTCTCATATGCTTATAATTAGTATCTGTCACAGTCATCATCCAAGAAGCTTCTTTCTGCAATAGATGGGAACAAACATAGAGACCTACAATCAGACTGTGTGCAGAGAGTGGGAGACACTCAGTTCTTGGAACACTCAGTTCTAAATGGGATGTCGCCATCAAATCCTTCCCTCAGGGGTCAGGGAACTCTGCAGGAAAGGAGGTGGAAAAATGGTATGAGCCAGTAAAAATGGAAGACACCAAGGAAACAAGCATTCTCGAAACAACAGAAGTGACACACATATGAACTCATAGAGACTATGGCAGCATACATAGGGCTGCTCAGGTTTAGGGCTAATGGAATCCCAGTGCTAAGAAGGGAAATAGACACAAGCCTCCATTCCTAACGCAGAAGCTATCTCCAATTGATAGCTCCTCCCAAAAGAATTCCAACAGAGTCTCACTGGGCACACAAACTATACTTAAAGGCAGGCCCCATGCCAAACAGTAGATGAACAACACAAAACAAACCCCATGATATTTTTGGAGTTTGTTTTGTTTCACAAAGCTTTGTCTGGGTTTTTTTTTCTTCCAGATCTTTTGCTTATATATTATGGTTTTATTTGTATGGGTATTCTAATGAGCATAAATATAGATAATAGATATATATGCGATATCTTAATATGGAGACTTTTTGGAATAAACACAATTGCTACTTGATAATATCATTAATTTTTAGAATTTTAGAATTTTTTAGAGTTTATAAAAAGAGTTGATCAGTCCTCACACCCATGTCATACATAGGCACACACAACAATGAAAAAATAAAATTGTCATACTGTAAAGTTATTTTCATTTTGAAATCTGGAATATTTACTGGGTAGAACTGAAAATTGTCAAACTACCTTGGTCTTTCTTCTAATAACATGGTGCACTGCATAGTCTAGTGCTGTAGATAATATCTGGGTATCAATAAAATGACCTCTATGCAACTAAGAAACCAGTACTTCAGAATTATCCATGAGTGCAAGGTAATATTAGAGTGAGAAATCATGCAATCTTTCTGATAATCATTCATAACTTCTAATAAGTCTACATGAGTATTTTCATCCCTCAATGTGCACAAAAAGAAATTTAAACATGCCCCACCTTAATACCAAACTACAGAGCAAATGGAGGCAAGAAGCCCTACTTCTGCCTACCGCTGGAACTCAACACTCTTTTCTAGGTAGCACATCTGCCTGCCTTTCAAAGGCATGAGCAAAGGGAAACTGCATGTTCAAAACTACTCACCATTGCAAAAATAGAATTTGTGGGTATGGGTTCAATGTCTCAGTAAAAAGCACTTTTGTACTTATGTACTTATAAACTCTGTACTTCTGAATGTCCTTACCTTAGAAACAGTGCTATAATGACAGACACACAATCAAGTCATAGCTACATAAGTGTTCCAAGCTATTGGAGATGCAAGTCACATTCTGAACAGCATAGTTCTATTGTATATAAAATAGCATATAGGTAATATCATGTATGTAATAACAGCATACTGCACATACCAACATAAAGCCAACATATTATTCTCTGGAACAACAAGAATATGAATTGCTTACTTTTATTGCAATCTACTATCTTTTCTGGCAAAAGAAAATAACTAATGGTGGAAATTTTAAAGGGACAAGAACATATATTTAAGTCACCCAAAGTTTGATAAACAAGTCCTTCTTAATAAGATAATGTCTAGCAACATCAGAGGAACAAGCATCAATCATTTGTCAATCACCATTGAACATTTTAATTAAGATTCAAAGATTAATAGTGTCATGTTAGCTACAGTGTGTTAGAAGTAATGATTTAAAAATGATAAAATTACTGAAAAGCAGAGAAGAAGACAAAAAAAGGCAGGCAAGCAACTGTTGCTAAAAACCATGATTATAGCCATTACCAATATAGAGAAACTTTTACTTTGAATGACATATGCCACTCTTATCCTGAACCAATGGACCACAGAGCTCTACTAGTAAATGCTGTCAGATTCTATACATAGGATAGTACAAGGTATGTACTCTTTACAATTGCATATGATCCATCTTTGTAAGCGGATAATTTATAATTCATTTAAGGAAGCCAGATGAGCCTGAAAAGTAAGAAAGATATATACTCAATATTTTAGCAAACTGCAGTGTAATTCAGGGGGTGGAAATGCTGGGAGTCTAGGTTTAGATTGAAATTCTCTGAGACTGTGTGTCTATTTTCCCTACCCTGTTGTAAATGTCAAAATGTAATACATGTGTCTGCTAAGCATTTATAAATAGAACAATCTTTGCTTTTTGGCACTTTTCAGTAACCATAGATGCTTTCTTGCCACCTCTTTGAAATAAGCTTCTCTACCTGCCACTTAGTGACTCAGCCACAACAGCAGGCAAGGCCTGGGTAAGAACTCTTCTCACTTTTGCAGATTCATAGTCTGATTTCCACACAGAGCTATTATTCTCATATGGACCCCTATACAGTGATTACAATTTATTACCAACGTTAACAATGTAGGTGTTTACTAGAGAGTGAGTACCAACATTTACATGTGCGAATCTGAACTGGATGGAGTTTTATTGGTAGTGTGTGTGTGTGTATGTGTGTGTGTGTGTGTTCCAAAGTCCAGGATGAAGAGATGTCTCTCTTCCTCTTTTTCATTTTATCTAGTGGAACAGAGAGAAATTAAGTCTTTCCTTTGGAGTATCTATCTCTTATGCTATTGAACCCCACCCAGCAAGCAAACCAGAGATGTTGAAAGTACCTATAAGGCTCTATATGAGCAGAGCATATCTTGCATTATGCAGGGAAATAATAGCTATTTTTCTTATAATATTTTATTTCCTTCCTTAAAAATTTTGTGTATTTATATTTTATTTTGTGTATGGATGTTTTGCCTTCATGTATATATGTGTACTACAAATGTGCCTGGTACACAATGAGTTCAAAAGAGGGTGTCTAAAATCTTGGAACTGAAGTTATAAACAGTTGTGACTACTATGTTGGTACTGAAATTGAACTCAGATCTTCTTTAAGAGCAACAAGTACTCTAAAGTGACAAGACATCTCAACCAGTCCCTTATAATAGTTTATTTCCATAAAAAGTAAAATAATCTCTACCATATATATTGTGTTTTATACATAGAGAAATTACAACAAATGCAATCCTCTTGGTACATAATCATAAAAAATATAAAATGGGAATAGAGAGATGACTGGCCTCTATAGTACACAGATATATATATATATGCAAACCAAATACCCATTCATATAAAATAAATAATTTAATATATATTAAATTAATCTTCTCATTCAATTCTAGATGTGTAGAAATTTTAAGATCAGCCATCTGCAAGCTAGAGAACCAAAACTAGACTGTTTACACTCACAGCCTGAGAAACAGAACTGGGGTGTTGGTCCTTTTCTTAGTTGACGACACAAGAACTGAGACTAACTGTGTGATTCTCAACTGGAGGTCAGAGATGTGAGAATGAGGCGCAATCTGAGGGATGCTTGTGATGCTGTCTCATGTTGAAAATGGAGAAAACTTACTCTTCCTCTGCCTTTCTGTTCAAGGAATAGATGATTTCCACTCACCTGGTTGAAGGTGGCCTTTTGCTCTTGCTAACCTATGTAATTTCTTCATAAAAGAGCAAACAGTGACACTTAGAAATATTTATTGTCAATACAGGCATCCCATACAAAATTGATTACCACATAAGCAAACTTTTTAGGTTTTGTGTTCCTCCAAAAGAGTTATAGCCAAACCTGGTGCTGCAATTCATCTTTGTCAGTCATCTCTGCTGTGTTGTGGAGGAAACTCCATCATCCCAACCTCCATAACTGATACTCTCCTCTGTCTCCAAGAGACAGTACACATTGCTTACAGAAACATGGATTTCAGTGAACAATGACCATGCCTAATAGTGACTTTTGAAGTCTCCAAAAGGAGGATGGGGCCCAACAGAAATTATACCTGGATTGAGTTAACATCACTAAGCTGACAAATGTCACATGAAGATCGACTTTGGACTACAAACTGATCAGGATAATATCAAGTTGACTAGTTGAGGTGGTTCAGTCTCATGCACTATTCCAGTTAAGACTTCAGGTAAGCTCTATACTTTCCCATTACACAGAGATTAGCAACAAATAATACAGCTAACTCTCCATGACTTGACCATTATTTAAATTTTATCAGGGTCCCCTAAAGATGATGTTGCCTCAGACAACAGGAAGTAATTTTAAGAACATGATGCCCATATTTCCAAGACTTAGGGGAATGGCTTTTGGTCATTCACTGGATTATGGACATTTGTCATCATGTTGAGGGGTTGGTTTTAAGTTGTTATTGGTAATGGTCATGAAAAAAGCTGAACAAAGGTGATTAGATTCAGGGATCTTCTCCCAAAAAGAAAAAGGGTAGGATATAGAAATAATTGGATAAAAGGGTAGATTATTGAATCTACTTTTAAACTAAAATAGCAACTACTAGTCTTAAATAGTTTACATTAATACAAATTTTATAGATTGATTCAAATTTGAGGCTATTTTTGTTATACTGTATATATGTGTCTGTTTTTGCATAAGATTTTTTTCATATTGATACAAATTTAAGGTAATTTTGTTAAAACATATTGTACGTATGTTTCTACGCTTGTTCAAGGTATTGTACATACATAGCTCTTTTAAAAATGTGATGTAAATTTCTAGCCCTTGAAAGTTATCATTATAAACTATTTAGGATAAAAAAGAAAGGCAGGCTAGTATTTAGTCACCTATTACAATAAAACTTTTAGTCATGTGATATGTTTTCAGGTCAAAGAGATATATTTTAGGTAGACAGGTGGTATTCAAACACATCAGCGATTAAAACACTAAGATGTTTTAATAACAAAAAGCTCTTTTTTATGACAAAGAGACATGTCTGTTCCTGACAGCACCAATCTACTTCAGAGAAGGTGATGGGCATCAAAGAAACTCCATATAGAGTTTATTTTCTTTGAGGCAAGAGGTAGCCACTGGGCAAGAAATTGTCCTTTCCTCGACTGCTGACAGTATGCTGTCTAATTGGACAAGCAAGACATAAAAGAAAGTAACTGTCAAACTTTTCCAAGACAAGGTGAGACAGTCCTTCAAAAATCCTGCTTCACAGGTAGCTTATCACATATTCTCAGCCTTCCAGCTGAAGGTGGATGCCCCAATTCTACAGAGGAACTTTCAGTGACTGTCCAGGCAGTGAGATGTCCCAGTCATCAGGTAACATTTTACCCTTCTGGGGTTTTTGATAGAGTTAAAGACTAGAGACTAGTAGTTACAATTCTTTTTAGTTATGACAAAAGATAAATTAGACATGAATCTTTAGACTCACCACAGTAGAATAAATAATTGAATATTTTCTTTGATTTTTGCCAAATACAAATGTACTGGATATTGTAACTGTAATTCTTTTTCATTGATTTTATTGAGCTATACATTTTTCTCATTGTCCTTCCTCTGTCCACTCTCCTCTTCCACCCTCCTCCTACTCCCATGCACCAATTAACCCAGAAGATCACATTGTCTCTCCTTCCTAAATGGATCCATGTATTTTTCTCTCAGGGTCTTCTTTGTTGTCTATGTTCTCCGGGGTTGCAGACCATAGGCTGCCTATGTTTTACTTATGTCTATCATCCACTCATGAGTGAGCACATACTAAACTTGTCCTTCTGCGTCTGGATTATCTCAGTGTGAGTCTTTCTGGCTCTGTCATTTGCTTGTGAATTTCAAGATATATTTTTAACTGCTGTATAGTATTATATTATGTAAATGTACCACATTTTCATTATCCATTCTTCTGATGAGGGGAATCTGGGTTATTTCCAGGTTCTGGCTTTTACAAATAATGCTGCTATGAACATACCTGAGCATGTTCTTGTGGTATGATGGAGCAGCCTTTGGTATATGCCCAAATGTGGTATTTCTGTGTCTTCAGGTAATTGATTCCTAATATTCTCAGAGACCACCATACTAATTTCCAAAGCAAGTGTACAAGTTTGCACTCCCACCAGCAATAGAAGAATTTTCCCATTACTCCACATCCTATCCAGCATAAGCTGTCTTCAGTGTTTCTGTTCTTGGCCATTCTGACAGGTGTGAAATGGTATCTCAGAATTGTTTTGGTTTGCATTTCTGTGATGGCTAAGACAGTTGAACATTTTCTTAAGTATATTTTGGTTACTTGAGATGTGTCTGTTGAGAGTTCTCTGTTTTATCTGTACCCCATTTTTTAGTTGGATTATTTGTTATTTTGATATCCAGTTTCTTAAGTTCTTTGTGTATTTGGAGATCAGTCCTCTGTCCAATGTGAGTTCGTAAAGAACTTTTCCCACTCTGTAGGCTTTTGTTATGTCATGTTGATCATGTCCTTTGCTTTACAGAAATCAGTTTTAGGAGGTCAAGTTTATTAATTGATTCTCTCAGTGACTCTGATACTGCAGCTATATTTAAGAAATAGTCTCTTGTGCCAATGCATTCAAGGGTATTTACCACTTTCTTTTCTATGAGGTTCAGCGTGGTTGGTTTTATGTTGAGGTCTTTGATCTATTTGGACTCAGTGACCTAAACAAATTCTATCATGGAACTCCTACAACTGATAAACACCTTCAGTAATGTAGCAGGATACAAGATAAACTAAAAAAAAAAACAAAAAAAATCAGAATCTCTCCTATATACAAACAATAAATGGCCTGAGAAAGAAATCAGAGAAGCACAAACCTTTACAATAGCCACAGACAATATAAAATATCTTGGTGTAACTTTATCCAAACAAGTGAAGGACCTGTATGACATAAATTTTAAATCTTTGAAGAAAGAAATTAAAGAAGACATTAGAAAACTGGAAAGATCTGTAATACTCTCATAAAGGTAGGATTAACATAGTAAAAAAGGCAATCTTACTAAAAGCAATCTACACATTCAATGCAATACCCATAAAAATTCCAGCAAAATTCTTCTCATACCTTGAATGAACATTACTGGACTTCATATGGAAAAACAAAAAACTTAGGATAGTCAAAACAGACCTGTACAATAAAGTAACTTCTGGAGACATCATCATCCCTGACTTCAAACTCTACTACAGAGTTACACTAATGAAAACAGGCTCGAAATGGGCATAAAAACAGATAGGAGTACCAAAGGAATTGAATAAATGACCTGGATATCAATCCATACACATACAAATACCTCATTTTGACAAAAAAGCTAAAAGTTATAAAATAGAAAAAAGAAAGCATCTTTAACAAATGGTGCTGGCCTAAAGAGGATGTCAACATGTAAAAGAGTGCAAATAGATCCATACCTATCACCTAGCACAAAATTCAAGTAACTGCAAGTCTTAATGTGTTTTTGTTAAATATAATCTTACTATGATAAAGTCAAAATCTTCCTTTTTAATTAGATCAAAAGGGGGAAATGCTGGGGCATAATCCTTCTATACACTGCCAATATGTACTACCCCCATTGGCTAACAAAAAGCTGACAGGTTGGTAGCCAGGCAGGAAGTTAGATGGGAATAATCAAACTGAGAATGATGCAAAGGAGTGAAGAATCAGAGGAGATGCCAGTCAGAGGGATCAGGACATGCTAGAAGACAGTAAAGCCACAAGCCATGTGGCAGAATGTAGATTAATAGAAATGGGTCAATTTAACTTTTAAGAATTAGCTAGTAATAAGCCTGAGCTATCTGCTAAGCACATCTAAGTAAGGTGAGCCCAAGTGATTGAAAGTGGCTACAGGATAGGAAAATTCTGTCCACAATGGATTCCTGTAAAAGTGACCTTAGTGCAAGAGTAAATAACTCTTCTAGAAAAGTCAGAGCAAACTTAGACATTGGCACAAGTAGCTATGTTCTCTACCCTCCAGCTATGAAATATGGAACATCTTAGAATCAGAAAAGATCTGCCTGTAGGGTGTACTTCAAAGACAGGGGAACTTTCTCCTTCACAGATGACGCCTGTCATAAATACTCTTTATAATCTAACACATTCTGGAAATTTCATAAAGTATTAATCTTACTGGAGATCACATGACTTTCTGATACAAAGTATTTTTGAAGGCTTATCCTAATGAAAGGTGCTAAAAACCAAATTTATTGTGATTATAAATTATATATAAGGGATGATGGCATAAAATGAGGCTACTGGGTTTACAACATTGTCTAAGACATAAATTCACTGTGCCTAGCCTGGACAAGGTCATGGATTTGGTGTTCAGCAAATATGTACACACACACACACACACACACACAGTGACACACATACACAGGCACACACAGACACAAACACAGACCCAGAAACATACAGACAATAAATAAAAAGTGATAGATTTTCCAACTATGAATTCCAAGCTTGATTGACGAACTTGTATAATTTTTAGTCAGAATAGACAATAAGGAAAACAAAACTACTTGATGTTACTACTATGATGCTGTGTATAGGTATCTGCTCATCACACCTAAAGTGAAACCATTTCCCTGCTTCACATGGCAATTTCTTGTCAGAACAGCAACTGGATCTTACACTCTTTTGAATCACATGAGGGTATATTATTGGAAATTAAAAAATCCCTTACTATATAATCTGCAAGCTTAATTTCTCTTGAACTTTGCAATAAACTTTAAAGACAAATCATTTTATAGTACTGACTTAGAAATTTACGCTCACTTTGTATAGAAGTTCTAAGAGCCACATGGTCAAGGAATCAGAACTTTAACATGGGCATGACTGACAGTAAAGGCTATGCATTTTTCTGAGCTACTACCTAATGAGTCTAAGCTATCAAGGAAGTAATTATGATTCAATTCCTTTTCTATTTCCGATGACCCAATGTCTAACTCTAGTAGATGTTAAGGATGGAAAGATGGAAATAATATAGTAACATGCACACTCCAGTGTGGTATGTTCACAACTAATTTATTTGAATTTACTTGTAAAACTTCAGTTGATTAAAGGGAAAACATGGTTGCCAAATACTCTTTTGGATTCTTATGTTAGTATGCATATGTATCCATTGGCATTTTCACTGAGTACTGTGGCACCTACTGTACGACGTACCTGGGCAATACATCAGGCAAAGAATATCTTCAATCTCATAAAGTAACATGGTAATGGAAAATACTTTAAGCAAGGACTTTAAGTGTATCTGTATATACATGCAGAAAGATTATTTGTACAAATACACACACACGCGCGTAATATTGGTTTGCTACTAAAGGAATCACAAGACAGGAAAATATGAAAAGGAAGGAGCTGTTTAGATAGGGTTCAGAACAGACTCTGCTGAAGTGTACCAGAGAAATGCTTCATCCTTCACCATCTGAAGCAATATTTTCTTCCATCCTTCTGAATACAAGACAGTAAAGGAGGCTAGTTAATTAAAAATAGACTAGCAATGATCGATATACATGATGGTCTTTTAAAAAAATAATTTTTGCAAATAAAGAAAATCTACAGTTCTTCTGTGTGTGACTCTGTTGGAGGAAAATGTGAATAAGGATTCCAAATCTTTGAGAGAAATCACTGCATCTAAACACTGAGAACCTTGGCCACATCATTGCAACTGCTTATGTGAAAACAAAGTGTAAACATCATCAGAGAGCTTTTAAGCCAGTGGCCCTCAACCTCAGATATCCTGCATATCAGATATTTACATTACAATTTATAACAGTACAAAACTGCAGTTATGAATAGCAATGAAAATAATTTTATGGTTGGAGGTCAMCACAACATGAGGAACTGTATTAAGGGGTCACAGCATTAGGAAAGTTGAGAACCACTGCCTTAAACATTACTGTCTGGATAAGATTGGCTGTGGAGGCAGCTTTAATCCACTTTTCCTGACCTTATTTTCCTTTTGTCATAAAGTTCGAAGACCTTAAGATCAGAGTGTGACATGTTAATTCTGCAATGCAGTTCTTCACTATAAAATGTAGTGGTGCTGGCAAATGAACAAAACAAAATTCAGAAAAGCAAAAGCTATGGTGGAGTTCCTCTTCTAAGGAAAATCACCTTGATTCTTTAGAAACCTTTCCTTTTCACATAGTTCTATTATAAACTTAGTTTTAGGTTTCTTGATATAATGTTACTTCTACAATTAATTTATTTGAAGCAGTGGGAGTGGGACCATGACTGAAGAATCAACAACAGAAAATCTTGATGGCCTCAAAAACTGGCTTTGAATTTCACTTCAATTTTTCTCAAGGATACATGGTGCACTGTGAATACGCTATTGTCTGAGTTAAGTATCAGTAAGGTCATTAACCAAGAAAAGCAATATGTAGAAAATATAAAATTGGAAAGCTCTTCATTTTGGTTAGCAGCAGAGAGATTTCATCCTTTTCACGTTCTCTTAAACTCAGGAGCGTGGAGTCTTCATTCACATAACACCAACCTGGCAGAGACATTTAGGCTTGTGAAACTGTGGTCAAATCCTAACAGACACACTCTGCTTGGTTTATGAAATCTGACAGGATTCATGCTGGCGGCGATAAGTATGTGGGCATCATGCACATTTGGCCCCTGGCCGCACAACTAATGCTGACAACTTGGCAGTTCCTCAGTGAGAAAGACACTTACTCTTCCTGAGATGCGGACAGAGTAACAGCAACTGGAACTTTAATTCTGGGCCAATACCTAGTAAATCTCAGCTTCACTTATTTGGAGGGCAAGGCTTTCCTTGCTGAATATCTTTGAAAGCATCATTGCCTGTGTCAATGTATGAAGGAACTCCTTCACATGCTAAGTAAACTCTACCTCCACAACTAGTTGATTGTGATATTAAAACAGCTAGATTTAGAATTTATTAATTCAGTAGTTTATTGAAATTGTGATCTAGTAGAAAAAATGAGTCCTATAAACAAATGTTATGATAATAAATGATGACCATAGTCACATATACATGCACATGCACACACACACATACTTGTACACACACTAAATGAATATCAAAACTTTTGAAGCAAAAGCATTTGAAAATCCAGCATGCTTAAAACTTTTTTTTTTGGACAGGAGATTAAAGTTTTTTTTTTTTTCTGAGCCAGGGTCTCTTTACTAAGCTGATGCAGTCCTAAAATTCTCAATGGTCTTGCCTCAGCTTGCTGATTTCTATAATTACAGGTATGTGTCACCATATCTGGATTCAAGATTTTGAGGTGTCAATATTATAAAAGGAACCTTAGAGTTAAAAATTTATAAAGATTCTAGTAACCTTTTGTAGAGCATCT
>LOJH01024719.1:10395-24475 GCA_001685095.1 Ellobius talpinus
GAGTAGGGGGAGCCTTGGGCTGTGTGTACTTTTGCAACTGAGCCAAACTTCCTTCTCCCGCTTCTCGAGACCGAGGTGGTGGGTCTTGAGTGCTATTTATAGCAGAAAAGCTGAGGAGAGGGCTCAATCCAAAAGAAAAGGAGTCAAGAAAAAGGAGGCAGTACTGTGAGGACCCGGCTTAGAAAAATGAAATCGGAGGGCCTTGGAAGAGCTGCAAATAGCCCAGACAGGCAACTTAAGGCTGTCTAGACCTCCTCCCCTCGCTCAAAGGTTGACAACAGACATTTGAGCATTTTTGATACTGCTGCCTTTGGTGGTCTTCTGACGTTGGGTAGGATTTGGTAGAAAGTGTCTAGGTTCCCCTGCACTGGTGCAGGACGCATTGCCTGAGCAAAGCAGAGGGTGGGATCATATTCCTCGGCAGTAAGTCCAGCCCCCTCCCCAGCAGTTAGCAGTAAACTCAAAAGCTGCCTGGAAACTTACACCTTCCCCCCTAGTCCGCATCCCCAACACCTCATTCCCTCTTATTCTCATTCCCCGCATACTCTCCAAAACTAAAGGAAATTCGCAGATTAGCTGGGGAAAATATTTAAAAAAATATCTATATGGACTGAAGGAAAAAGTTACTGTACAGGGATTCAAAAATTCTATGAATTCTGGTCACTCGGCTTCGTTGTTCACATTATTGGTATTACTGCTTAGACGTCTCCAGTGGTTCGTTTCTGCTATCTTTATTTTAATAAATAAATCTAGGCTAAACAGTATTTGAACGTTCCCTTTATAAGCTATTTTTACGGGCTTCATGTAACCAGTTTCGTTCTTCTAGGGACGTGTTCTGAACATGATTTTTGTAATTTTGGATCAAATTTAAGAGGATCTTAAAGACGGCTTTCTGTGATTGGCACGGAAGAAATATTCACGAGCTGTTCTTGGTCCCTGTTGTGTCTCTCGGGGCCAATCAAATACCCATTTCCAACGGCTTTCTGCCTAGTTCTGTTTGCACCGGAAGGGAAGTCCTGTTTGGCACCCGTGAAGTCTGGGAAGGTTCGGAGCTGAGAACTCAGAGAAAGGGGTTCGGGGCTACAGCCATCAATCTCCAATTGTCTAAACACAGCGCTAAGTGGAGATTCGAGGCAATTATCCCAATAATGGGGGAGGGGGCACTTTCACCTGCTTTATCTGGATCGAAAGTGCGGTGTGGGGGACAAACCCGTGATGTCTTTAGGCCCGTAGGGTTCTCAGCGGTCTCGGAAATTTGGATAGCTTTTCTGTAGGTTCTGGGAAGGAAATTGAGGGAGATTTCTAGAAAGGCTTGAAAGGAGATGGGGGGGTAGGAGGCGGGGGCACCGCATGACGCCCGGATCCCCGGTGATAAAGGCCTGGAGCAGATCTAAGGTCAACAAACCCAGCGGCGTCAGGCTTGGGCGAAGGGTAGGAAAGCTCAGAGTTGGGCGCCGGGGAGAACCAAGATCCAGGCAGTCCCCTAAAAGAAAAAGAGCCGGGGTAGTTTAGCTCCGGATCCGCTGCAGCCCGGGGAGGGAGTGCGGGGCGCCGCTTGGAGAGGCGGCCTTGTCGAGTGTCAGTTTGCGGGTGGAAAGGCGCGCACCCAGCCTGTACCCGCGGGTCCCCAAGTGTCCCAAGGAGCCCTTGTGCAAACCCCGCCACCAGTTAGGCTTCGAGAGGATCAGAAAGTGACACCCTTTTAAAGGGGAGGGTGCAAAGTGGAGGGACCTCATTGCCCAGCACACATAAAAGTCCCCAAGTGAGAGAAGTTAGTATCATTAATGTTGTCAAATCTATCCTTGTTACGCGGCGCTAGGCGGCTTACAAACACCTCTTGTATCCTTGTTTGGGTTGTTTTTCTCACTCCCGGTAGAAGTAGGAGAAAGATAGGAGAAATATGCCCAAAGTCAGCCTCAAGAGAGGTTTGGTCTAGTCACTAAGGGACTTCAGAGAAAGTCTCCCCTCGAGGCGCCCGGATGCAGAGATGCAGCCCGCAGGGAACGTGACCCTGGAGCCCGTAAAGTGCGCTGCTTGCCCCCGGGCTCATGGGGTTCGTTTGACCTACCCACATTGCGCCTGAGCTGTCAAGGCAAGCCGGGTGGCCAGGCGGTCCGAAGTGGCTCAGAGCAAGCCCTTCCGCTAGGTTTGGAGGATCCCCGCAAATGGGTTAACTTTCCCGCGTCTGGCTCACCACTTAGCTCTCCGTGGAAAATCCAAGGCCGGATTGCTCAGATTGCGTTTCTGGCCCGTGGCGACCCAATTCACTTGGGTGGGGAAAGTGGTAATCGAATGTGCCAAGGTTAGAGAATACTAGCGGATCCACTTCCTCACGTGCAGAGTTGGTGGGCTAGGGAACTCAGGCTACCCACAGGTTCCAACCAAGGTCACTCTTGTGACAGGCCTGGGCCGTCATGCTTAGCGCCTGAGAGACTCCTTAGAGGAACAAATCCCGAGGGCCGGATGACCTGGGACCACAAGGAGAGCGGGCATCGTGCCTGCTGCTTACGAGCCCTCTCCGGAGTTGCTTGCGATATTTAAGGCCTCGCCGTCGCCGCCGTCTAAACGGAGAAACTCCTAGGAAGCCTAGGACCCATTTCTTTCTTTTCTAGTTTACTACTGCCCGCTTGAGGACCCGAAATACTGTCCATTCAAAATGGCTCAGTGGCAGCCTGCTCCCACGGAAAGGAAAGGAGAGAACTGTACATTTAGAGGTGATGTAGTTCAATGGTAGAGCGATTGCCAAGCTCTCCCTTCAAAGTTATGTGTGCCCTCAACTTGATTGTTCTCAGTACCGCTATGGAAAACACACAGTGGAGGGTCTTAGTCACCCCAGGCTCCGAGACGCTGTGCGCATTTTCATTCCCATCTTTCCCCAGCCAAATGTGGAGCAATATTGAGGAAGTGACAATAAAGACCTTAATAAGAGGGTTAGGAGTGTCGGAGGCGGGTGGTGGGTGAGTGGCCAGAGAAAGTGGGCCTAGGGAAAATTGCTTCAACTCAGTTCCTGGCTTTGACAAATCCAGAGCAATCCTTGGAGGTGTAGATTTCTTCAACTTCGGGGAGTCTGGTCCGTCTGGGAAAGCCGCATCCCTCTCTAGCACCAGCTCAAGGGAAGGAAGGACCATCTCCAGCCACTCCTCCTTCCACTAGCGTCCCGTATCTTACAAAAACTCCATCTTAGAGAAATGCCTGGCAGAGCCCCACAGTATCACGCGTGGCTAAATGCTGTAGCGGTGGCGCAATCCCCCTACCCCGGAACCCCTAAGCAGCTGCACCACCGCGTACAAGGCTGTACTTCGGCTGGGTGGGCGCTGCCGCTCCTCCCTTGACCCGACTCTGTGGTTTCATTGCACCGGGAAAAGGTGCCTCTGCCTCCGCGTCCCAATTGTCATTCTTAGGGATGTCTTTATTCCTGCTGTACAATCTGCTAGACCTGGTTTTCTCATTTCCATTTCACTCCGACTTCTACCTTTCCCCCCTCCCTCTCCACTCTCCCTCTCCTTCCTTTCTTACTCACTACCTCCCCCTCCCCGCCCCGTTCTTCCCTACCCCCAATTCTCACTCTCCTCTTCTAACTCTGTTCTATAATTTTCCGGTTTCTACTTAATGAGAATTCTCTCCCTCACTTGTACCCCTTTCTTCTAATTTTGCTCCTTTTTACTCCCTGCCAATTACCTCCAAACACACCGGCTGCCATTAAATTTCCCTCAGGGGCTTACTGGGCCTTTCCACTTCCAATGGGACACCATCCTTGCTCTTTAGAATACATTTGTCTTGTTCATTTTCAAGTGTTACTCCCCTTGCATTTGGGTGAATCAAAAGTCTTCCAATGATGAATTATTTCCGTTTCAATTTTTGAACATCAAACTCCACAGCAGCTAATTCGTTTGCCCTTGAGGAGTTTCTGAAGCCTCTACCTCTAAATAGCTATTAAACAATAATGCTTTTCCAAAGACTCCACAGTAAGATTTTTTTTCAAAGTGGGCAATAATGTGTAAAACAAGGCCAGATGCTCTATCTTGCCACAGTATTTATTATGGCTCCAGAGATTTAGCGGGAAAAAGAACAGGGTGCAAGTGTAACTCCTTGGTCACCAGCTAAGATTGTATTTGCTTTCTGTTGAACCTCGGGCGGTTCTATCATAATAATGATAGAACAATTAGCTATTCTTTGTAGATAAATAATGATTTTGAGTGCCTATTGTTTGCTTTATGTAGGATTTGTTGTTAGATCACCCATACATGAGGAACATTTTTATAGAAGAGTCTTGATAATAGACAAATTGTCCTCTCAGAAATTGACTGGAGGCAGAAAGAATTGCCTCTAAATCAAGAAAAGGAAATCTCTGTGTGTGTGTGTGTGTGTGTCTGTCTGTCTGTCTGTGTCTGTCTGTCTGTCTGGTTTTTGTTTGTTTGTTTTTGACACAGGGTCTCACTATGTAGTTTTGGCTGTCCTGGATCGCACTCTGTAGACCAGGCTAGCCTCAAACTCACAGAAATCTTCCTGCCTCTGCCTCCCAAGTGCTGGGATTAAAGATGTGCACTGCCACCACCCAATAAAAGAATTTTTTTCTCTTAAGAAAACAAAAAAATTAACTCTTGAAACAAATCTATAACAAACTTAAAACACCAAGATAATTAGCCAAGCGTGGTGCCTCTCCTCTTAATCCCAGCACCAGGGAGACTGGAACAGCAGCATCACCATGATTTTGAGGCCAGTCTGGGTTACAGATTAAGGACCATCCCATCTCCAAAACAACAAAAACCAAAAAGAAAGGAAGGTCAATAATGGATAGATATTTGATGTAGAAAACTTGGGGGTAGGGGAAGCCAAGTGTAAGTATGAACATTGTGCCCTGTCTCATGATTTGAAACAGCAAAAACGAAGAAAGTTGGGCTCAATGCTGGGAGTCTTAGACCCTCACTTGGACAAAAACAGGAAGGGTTACGGGGGAGGGGTGTCTCAAAGCATTTCTGAACCCTTAATGTTGAGAATAGAATCTCGAATCTAAGAGTTTCTATCTTCCTCCCGAAATCCCACTGACAGAAGCGACCCACCTGACCAGGAACTACTCAGGGATTGGGGAAGACTTGAGATTTAAGGGAAGTGAAAGGGCCTTGATGTTCGGCACTTTCTTAGCAAACTCTCTGGGTTTTGTGCCTTCCTGGTTCCCCAGCGTTCGACCATCACCACCGCTGGGGTTTACTTCAACTGTGATAACGGAGGGGCTGCTATCTAATCTGGTCAGCAGCAAGAACAATCCATTAGCCTTCAGTATTTAGCATTTATCCGGGGTGGGGGACGATGGAGAAAACTGTGCTTCTGGGTCCTACTGCGCATGCAGCCCAGCCGGAGTTGTGCCATTGGGGATAGGGAAATGAATGAAATTAAAACTCACCAATGAAATGGTGTGTCCTGGTACTGGATAAATGACGTTTCCGCCCATTGCCATACCTCTCTGAGTTGGAGGGACAGCTTTTCTTTTAAAGAGATCTGTATGTTTTTACATTCTTACTTAAACTAATCATCCTAAAGACACCTTAAGATTCCATTTTTCAGCAGTGTTCCTTGAGACCGCAGAGACATAAGTCCATCCACCCATTCATTCGTTCATTCATTCAGCAAACATTTGCGAAGCTTAACCCCATGCCAGACATTGTGCCTTGTACTGACAGGCTAAGTTATTTGCCTAAGATGAGGGTTATACTGACGACTGGGGCGGGACCCTAAATCAACTATTGCAATCCCATGACTCTTTCTCTCCCCTAAGGCATACAATCAGAGACGTGGGGAGTGGAAAGGGTTCCAGAGGTTATCTGGTCCAGCCTTCCATTCAATGCAGGAATCTCCTCCCCATACTGCTGCTGATCAAACCCCTGACTCTGCCCTCCACCAGTGCAGGGAGCTAAGAGCCGCCTTCTGGGAGTCCCCTTTGAAAGAATCACAGCAGTCCAAGGTCCTCAGCAAGATATAGGCTTGTTCTTGCCTGAGTTCAGAGTGCCAACCCCTTTCTGCTCCTGTGACTCTGCATCTTGGTTACTAATTCTCCTGCCCAAGTACCATTGCTCTCCTTCTCTCCTGAAAGTGGAAATTCCTGGGTTGCTGGCACTGCCCCCCCTGAAACTTGAAAACACGATGGACCTTGGCCAAGCCACTTTTCTTCAGTTGCCCACAGGAGATGTATGCTGCCAGGTTAGATAAAACACTGGGCAGTTGTCAAACAATGTCCAGAGCCTGGATTCTAAACCCAATACACAACTCAGTGACAAGCTAAGTTATTTTGTAGCATATTCTAGAAATAAGCTGCATGAATGTGCTCAGTAGCTGAGCCTGCCACCTTTTGCAAAGATAAAATTGATCTCCATAAGTTGTCTGAGGTCACAGAAAGCAATTCATGGACACAACGAACATTCTGGAAGTTTTCCCATCACTTTCCTGGCTGGTAATCCTAGGCAAATTATCTAAAATGTCTGGGCTTCAGTTCCCTGTGTTTTAAAGTCTCCCCAAACCGGAGCCTGCAAACAAGCCTCCAGGTCCCTAGTCGGCACAGTAAAAAGCATTCTGCTGGACATGAGTAGCCTCCATGTCTTTCTTTCTCTCTCTATTTTGTCTTTTTTCTCTAAACTTAAGACTTACAAACTCTTCAGATATCAAATATGCTTAATAAGAAGTGGACATTTTCCTAAATCAATAACTATATCTTTCTTTAACTATCTTATCAGAAACTAAGTGCCACGGGAAGCACTGTGGCAGCTATGGCTGTGGGCTTTTGGAAGGGTACCGGTTAGTCTCCATGCAAATCCCTGTGATTCTGCGCCTCACATTTTTCCACAGGAAGACATGCACCCTAAGGAATTGCTGAGAGTCCTATGAGAAAAATGTTTTAATAACTAAATTTTAGGACTTGGCAGTCACACCTCAGAAGTGTAGTTAGCAAAACAAAAATGATAGCAACCTACACTGTAAACAGAATTTATTTCATAAGTGACTAAATTCATAATGTGGTTATTGCTATATTTTTTGAGATTTTCATTATATAGCAAAGTCTCATGGGAGCTTGTTTTTATATTTTTCTTATTGTTTGCTAGCCATGATATTCCAACCATGGGCCTCCTTCATGCCAACTATATGCTTAACCACTGACCCCTACTTTTAAATTAAAATGGATTGGAAACCACTCTTTAGAATGTAAAACTCCTTTGAGAAGACAGAATGAGTTAGAATGTTCTTAGTGGTTCTTTCTACAGGAGTGGCTAAAAGTGGGGTTTTCTGTTGTTATACTTTTTATATTTTCAAATGAGAATAATATATACTTGTGCTTATTTCAAATTTAAAAGAAAAAAACTGTTTTAGAGGGAATGGGTCAGGCTTCCTAAGGTCTTTATGACTTAGCCAAGTGGTGGTGGAGCATGTCTTTATCCCAAAGGCAGAGAGGCAGGCGGATCTCTGTGACTTCGAGGCCAGCCTGGTCTACAGAGTGAGTTCCTGGACAGCCAAGGCTACACAGAGAAACCCTACCTTAGGGGGAACAACAACAACAAAAGATCCTTGGGGCCATTTTCAGGGCAAAGGCTATATATGGGCCCCCAGCCCAATGTGGTCAGATTATAGAATAGTCCCGGATACTTCCTGCCTGCTGAGGTTCCTGCCAGAAGGGATGATTGCTTCAGAGGCCTCCCTCCCCCTCTAGGGAGGCCCAGCCCTCCAGACAGTCAAGAATCTCTGCTATAACCTTGAGTTTCTGAAACCGAAATCCCTCTGTTCTGGTCACTTTTCCTTGGACTCATACTCCCTTTGCTGGCAGGAAGATTTGGGGATGCCGAGCCAGGTGCTGGGCCAGCTGGGAAGTCAAGCAAATTAGCCCAGCCTGGGAAGAGGAGGAGGATGCATTGGGGGTTGAGGGGAGGTTAAACTTTGAGCCAGGGCCAAGAGACCAGGGATGTTCAGAAAGGAAGGCCTTGGTGAAGACCAGAGAATTACAGCCAGAACTTCAGAGTCCAAAAACACTTCAGGGTAACTAAGCACCAGGTGCCACCAGGTGCCTTTCTTTTCTGACTTTGAAATCTCTTAGCAATTTCCAGAGGCCAACAGTCCTCTCCCTCTGCAAGCAAAATGTGTGTGTGTGTGGGGGGGGTAACAAAAAGAATGAGCAAAGGAAATCCCACCCCCAAAAAAGGCAATGTAGATCCTGCAAAACTAAAAAAGCTTCAAACGATCACATGTTGTTGCTATGTCAAAGTAACATGTACAGTGGGTGAAAACACAAGCCACGGGTACTACCCCTATCCCTGGCTCCTTAACTAGTATTGTGATGACTAGGGCTGTGCCATGTACTTGCAGGGGCTGTGAATGACACTTGGATCATCTTTCTCCAAGTTTTCAACTTTTTTCTTGTAACTTCAGGATCAGCCAGTGGCTAGATGGTTCCTACAAACTGCAGAATTTTAGGTTTCTGTGGTGTGGTTTTGATTCCATCTCTGTTCTAACTCTTCCCATCTCTGCTAAGGTAAGCAAGACCATAGCCATCATCAGTCCCCTTCCCGGAGTCTCATGGAGGGGGCAAGATCCAGAAGCTTTTGCTGATAGCCCAAATTGTCAGCAACCAATTCTATCCCATATTTACAAAAAGAACCAAACCCATAGCAAGAAGCATTTGTATGACCCTGCAATGCAACAAGGGATAACATGAAGCAAGGAGAGCTAGGTTGGCGGGGCTTCTGTCTCCCCAGCCATTAGAAAACAGACCAACCACCTCAATCCTTATAGCTGGGAGTTGCTAAATCTGTGAGTCAGTGTGACCCTGACTGCTACTACAGTACCACCAGTATTTCCAGAAGTGTCTCTTCAGCCCAGGTTTTTTATTAAACAACCATAGACCTCAGGGAAACTGCCTAGGCACCCAATCTTTACGTGATAATAAAATCATTTTCATTTGTAATCATGGAGAACAGAGGACTTCTAAAAAGCCCTTTCCCCTGCTCTGCTTCAAGTGCTAAATCACACAGTACTAGCCCCCTCATCTCTGCATTGAGAATGGTATTGACATTTTTAGCGTATCCAAGTGCTTTCAGGAATGTATTATATTTGCCCCTCCCAGCAGCCCTCTGGAGTAATCAGTGTGGGTATTACTGTGATGGTTGAGGAAACTGAGACTCAGAGTTGTCCTGCCGAAGGTCACATCACTAATAAGTAACAGAATTAAACTCTAATGCTTGCTTTAACTGCCCCCAAAAGGCCTCCCCACCCTCCATGATGCCTGAGATCAGATGGCCCTTATCAACTGCTTTGTAATTGCTCTAATAGGGGTTATCAGGATCCCTTATTTTGCCTATCCCAAAATCAGGGAGTTAAAGAATAGCAATAGCACAGTTCTAGGCTCCTAGGGCTGGTAGAGCCCTGCCCCAACCCACCCCTTTCACAGGTGTGGCCCAGAGGGGTTAAAGTGATCTGTCAAAGGTCAGTCATGTGTAAGTAGAGAATGACCAATGTCATTTTAAAAAATTAGTTAAAAGAACTGCCTACCAAGCCCATTTTTATGGCTTATTTTAAGCAAGTTAATGAATATACCAGGCACAGCTTTAAGCCCCACTGAGCAAATGCTGACACTCGTTTATAGATTGAGCAGATAAGTAGCAATAAGGAATTATTCGTCTCCCAATTATCATCCAGCCTCTGCAAGTACAAGTTTTAAAGTGAAGCAAATAGCAGTTTCAGACCCCACACATGTGAGGTCAGAACGGCTAAAATTGCGTGGTCTACAAAGTTGTGCATTTAGAGGGTGTCTGGGCCCCCGGTCACATGGGACAAGAAAAAGGAAAATATTCAAGGGACTTATATGCATTTCACGAACAGGCTGTAAAAATTAATCTCTTGGGGAACATGTGCCATGTCATACATGTGGAGGTTGGAGGTCACCTTCAAAGGGTCAGTTCTTGCTTCTCACTATGTGGGTTCTGGATATGGAGCTCAGACCAACGGACTTGGCAGCAAATGTCTTTACCAGCTAAGCCATCTTGCCAGCCCAGGCGTGTTTTGTGTTTCTTATATAGAGCTCAATATTTGGTTTCCATATAAATTCAGTCATTAATTAATTCTTCAAAGTAATATTGAGCACCTACTGCATGCAGAGAGCACTGTGGGGAATTACAATATTAATCACCAACTATTTCTGATACCTTTTAAATTCAATGGGATGGAAGGCATACAGATGCACACATCTGAATCTCATTCCCGTGAGCCTTTGGGATGAGGAGCTTGTATAATGTGCAGGGTCAACTGGAGTCAGAGGAAGGTATGCCTGAGGAATGAACAGAAAGAAAGAGAAGGCTGTCTGTCAAGTCTAAGGGAGACACAACCTTGTAACAAGTCTTCTGTCCCCAAAAATGAAGTATGAAAGGGGGCTGGGTGACATCATAGCTAGAAATGAAACCACAAATTGATAGCCTAAACCAAGAACCTAATCCCAAAGGCTATGAAACACCAACAGCCTGGAAGACAGCTGATGGAACCTGTCCAATCATTATTATCACATTTGGGGCATACATTGAAAAACGAGTAAATCAACAGACAATACACATGTTGGGGGGGTGAGCACTAGTGAATTTGCACGTGCTATTCGGAAAACTGGTTTGCCTTTTTATTTATTAATTTTTTTATCAGTCCCAGTTCACCAATAGTAGACCTCAGGCCCAAAGTTCAATCAACATCAATAGCAGAGCAGCCACAAATCCAGTAAGTGACTTAGCTCCCAGCAGCCATGAGACCCCACATCAAGGCATCACCACTTGGCTCTGTTCGCTTGTCCAGTGTCTGGCCTATGTGTTCAGTCACATGACCACTGACTCTACTGGAAAGAGAACAGGGAAAATGTTTGCTCAAAACCCGAGACTCACTTGGCTCAGCAAATTCAAGTAACTTATACAGGGGGTGAAAATACAAATGTGTGCTGGTATCCCTTGGGCCTGTCTCAGGCCACACAGGATACTGTGTCACCTGTGGATCAACAATGAGAAGGAAAACAAGGCAAATCCAGATGCCTGGGCACTAGTGATTTCCCTGCACCCATTTTCTTTACTGCAAGCATTGGAATATGTATTAATCCACAGGACTATTGGAAGCTAATCTAGGAATATAATACAGGTCTGATTTTGGAATGGCTTGAACTCAGTCTAAGGTGGACATAGGATGCCCATAAATCTTTATCAAGTCATCAAACCTCTACCTGCCCAGAAGCTCCATGACTGACTGGGCCAGATCACTGGGACAGCTCTTTGAAAGGGATGAAAGCTAAACCAGGTTCCCTGGCCTTCAGGCCCATCTCCCAGAGGCCAGAGCTGCCCTCCTCCCCTAGAGGTTACATTAAAGTGAAGAATATTTCCTCTTCGGATGCTGAAATGGAAAAGTAAGTTGATGACCACTCCAAGACCCCTAGCTTTGGCCAGCAACAGTCATAGCTATGGTACCAAAAAAGTCAGTGATTAAGGAAAGTCTGCAATTTTCTCTGGGTGCTATTTACATCATTTGGATTGGACAGAGCTCCACAGTAATGCCAGAGAGGCTGGCTCAGAATTGATAAGTGGGCCAAAGGTACCTGGTGCCATGGTTACCACTAACAGGGGACTCTGGCTATGGTGCTGATGAGGCATCATGTGGCAGTGTCCCTACATGAGCCTCTCTGAGATAGCATACAATGAATGAGACCATTATGCAATTGTTTCTGCTACATCCTTCACCGTGTGTAAGAGAAAGATTTACACAGCATAGAGGTAGGTTGAAACCTCCATTTTTTAAAATTAATTAATTCAGGGTTGCATGTACCTAAGGGAGGCTGGTTTCAAATTCATTATGTAGCTGAGATGATCTTGAACTTCTGATCCTTTTAAATGCTGGGATCACAGAGCCTCATCCCCCAACACCCCCCCCACACACACACACAGTTTGTGCTTGCCTATGCCCTTGGAGGTCAGAAGATGTCAAATCCCCTGGAATTTGAGTGACAGATTGCTGTGAACCACCATGTAGGTTCTGCCAACCGAACCTGGGTCTTCTGCAAAAGCAGCCAGTGCTTTTAACCACTGAATCATCTCTCCAGCCCCTTAGTTCAACATAAAAACAACAACAAAAGCTACTACATGTTGGACGCTATGGGAGATAGGGAGGATCTTTTTTCCCCTCATGAGGAGACTAAATTAGGAGAGAGGTGTCCACATACAATTAGGTATGGAGAAGATAAAGAAATATAATGCTTTAAAGGTTGTGGAAGCACAGGCAGAAGGGAGGTTGACTCTGGAATGGGGGTGGCAATTTTAAAAAGAGGTGCTATACTTCCCTCCTGTATCCCTCACGATATTGACACACTGCTGCACGAAGCAGTGTCTGGGCACTGGGATCAACCCACTTGAGTTTTGATCTTAATCTTGGTTTTGCCCATACTAAGCTAGCTATGGCTGTCCATCTCTTTTGCTGACAGAATGGGAGAGCAGAGAGGGGTGTAGAGAGGGGTGGCTCAGACAGCACACTTGGCAACATTCAGGGAATAAAGTAACACCCAAGTTAGCCATTACTCAACGAATGTTCACCCAGGGAACTGGTTAAAAGGTTCACCTGCAGTCCAAACTTTTTGCCAAGCACATTCAAATGGGCCCGCATTTACAATTTCCTTTATTTTTGTTTTATGTTTTATATATGGGTATTTTGCTTGCATGTGTATGTGTGCACCATATAAGTGCATTGTCTGCAGAGTCCTAGAAGAGGGTGTTGGATCCCTTGGGAGTGGAGTGAGTTAGTTGTGAACTGCCAAATAGCTTCTGGGAATCGAACCCAGGTCCTCTGGAAGAGTAGCCAGTGCTCTTAACCACTGAGCCATCTGTTCAGTCCCCCTTCCGTTTGCTTTGTTTGTTTTTTTGAGACAGGATCTTTCTATGTGTTCCCGGCTGTCCTGGAACTCACAGAGACCCCCTTGCCTTGTCCTGCTGAGCCCTGGAATTAAAAGCATGTACCACTATTCTGGGCTAGGCCTCCCATTTCAGGTTCATCTTAGAACCTAAGGTTAAGACTGAGTTGACCTTTAATGGCTAGGTGTTCCCCACTATGCATTGAGTGTGTTCCTGGAGCCCAGGCAGTGGTGGTCTTTAATCCTGAGAGGCAGAAGCAGATGGATATCTGAGTTCCAGGGGCTACATAGAGAAACCGCGGGGGAGGGGGGAATGTATCCCTGCTACAGAGTCACTTGACTGGTTGGCAGAAGAGTAAAATTTGGCAAAAATCATTTTGTGGAGCTCAATGTCACAGAATGTTGGTGTGTGAAGGAGATGACTTTCTGTGACTTCACACTCACCTGGCGACAATGCCAGAAGCCACCCAGGAATCTGAAGTCCCAGACCACCAGTTGCTGCGTCCCTACTGTCCCTCATCTATTTCTACCAGTGCCTGGGGCCACAGCAATGGAGTTAGGAGAAGGTGTCTTTCCTCCTTCCTTTTCTCCGGTCCCAAAGAAAAGTTTTCTAGTTCTTGGGTCGCACTTCCTTTTCCACAGCTGTCCAGGAATTTGATGTGGGTGCTGGGGGGCATCAGCTTCTAAATGCCCCCAGGGGGTTCCAGAGCTGTTCCTGCATTAGTTCACCTCAACTGAAGGTGCTTGGCAAAAGGCATATTTTTCCTTCACTGTTCCCACAGAGAAGGTGCTCCCAGGGCGCGGGTGGGAGGCTTTCCATAGAAAACGCTGGACAGGTAAAGCCCGCAGGAGCTGGGGCGACCAGCTCTCCAGTCTGTTGGACTTCAGATTTTAAACAGTCAGGAAGCCTTCTTCTCCATCCAAAGGCAAAAGGAGGCAAAAACCTGGGCTAGCCAATATGGAGGAAGGCGCAGCCTGAGGCAATTGGTAGAAAACGAACTGGATACCAAAGGGACCTTTCTGTCTTCACCTGCGAAACGACTCGGCTTTAGTTACCGGGCCATCTTATCTGTCATCTGTCGCTGTATACACACGCATGAGCTCGATATTAGAGTCGTTTGAGTTGCGTTCGGAGGACTGGGCACTCCACGCCGCGGAGTCCGCCTTGACCGTGAGCGGCGCTGC
>LOJH01024720.1:0-19009 GCA_001685095.1 Ellobius talpinus
ATAGCATTCAAGAAAAGTATAAAATGGCTTCTTGGCGCAGAACCTGAGTTATGGCACAGATCTCAAGGACGCAGATGCTTCAACATGTGCTTAAGAACAACTCCCATGGTCCTCTGGGGCCATAGTGTGGAGTACCAGCTGATCCCGCCTGCTTTAGAGGCCAGAACTGCTACACTGTTCTCTTTATTTCTTTTGGTTCCAGTCACAGTAGAAGATGGACATGAAAGTCACTTGTGATCTGTCTGGACACTGCCTGCTCTGCTGAAAGTTGAGACTATACCCCCACGACAGTGAGCTATTTCCTCATCCCTAAGAGAAGGAAAGCCATTGTGGGTCCCTGCCAAGGGCCATTTTTTGTCAGTTCTGTTAGACACCTTGGGCCTTTTTTTTGTCTTTGAGTGTGGTTGCAAAGCTCTGTTTGGAAGGAGGGAGAAATTATTATATTATGGAACACAATATAACTACATTTACTCATTTATTCAAGCATAAAGTAAACATGTGCACAGGACACATCTCTAGCGTTCCAATAATGAGCCAAAGACACAATCTTCACCCTTACAGAAGTGGAGCCAGCAAGTACAGGAAAGCTCACCTTTACCTTACCCATGTGAACGTCAGTCCTTTGAGGGCATCATGGCAGAAGGGAGGCGTCCATCCCAGGGTGGAGAGCAGATCATGAAGAGCTTCCTGAAGAGAGACTCGCAGGTGGGCGAGTGTGAGGAACAAACACATGAGGGCCCTAGGATAATAGAGACCGTGAATAACTTATTTGTGAGATTAATGTTTTGGTGACTGTAGGTTAACACCAGAGGATGTAGAGGACATAGCCTTTCAGGACTTGAATACCCTTAGACCCTTCTGTCCTAGCTGTTTCTGTGAAGAAAGTGCCATTTTGTCCCCACTCAGTGTGCTCTCTGCCAGATTTTGTCTCACTTAGGATCAAAGTCTAAAAGATCAGATTGCAGCTCTGTCGAGCTCAGATCCTCGCCCCACCTCTTGTTATTCTATATATAGGAATGACCTGGCCACTGCTGTTTGCCTGTGTCACAAATGTCTAACACTATGAAGGTTCTCATTGGAGATGCCTCTCATGAAAGCAACCCCTGTTTGACCTGTTCCTGGCACATTGGTTTTGCTATGTCACCATTACAGTCTCTGTGGCCTAAGAATTAGCCAATGTGTGATAGCAGAGAAGCCTTTCTCAAAGTCAGAACAGAAACCTGAGTGATGTTGCCTTTGAAACAAAGCAAAGATTCCGTAGTCAGGGACTCTGATAGCCTTCTGGGTTGACCGAACTGAAAACGTGGTCACTGACAGGTAGCATGAGCTTGTCACTTTCCTCCGTGGGCAGCTTGGGTTACCTCTAGTCCCAGGACTTTATTTTTGACTTCAACATGTATGAGCCTCTTGTTTCCTGGCTCTCAGAATGGTTGTTGAAATAAGCGAAGAAGGGGGAAGGACAGTGGTGTTGGCATCTGGAAGTGGTCAGAAGAGTGGTGGTAGGACAAGTAGAGAATTAGCCCATGGGACAGGGGTAGAGACAGAAGACCTAAAAATGTAGAAGGACCCTGGCCAGGTGGGCTGGAATAGAGAGTCTGGGATATTCTTGGGTTTCTTCTCTGCCATCAGTGGTTTATTCTGCTCCCTAGCATTCTGTCCAATTAAATGTGTTAAGACATTTCCTAATTTTGAACTGACATGAAAATTATGGTAATTTGTGATAAGAAGCTCCTTAAGTCACTTGATAAGTTATTACAAAATTGTGGCTAAAGACAAAAACCATAAGGTTCTCCCTCACACGTGAGTCCTAGCTTATAATGTGTACGTGCATGTATGTGAGCAGGTGCTGCGTATGAGCGAAGTCTAAGAGCCTAGAAAGGAGGTGAAAGAGGGTGATGTTAAGTGAGGAAGAAGGATGGGGGTAGGGCAGACAGAAGGACATGTGGAGATGAATGGGGAGATGGGAAAAGGGAATCATAAAAACACACTGTTCAAAAAGGCCATAATGGAATCTCACGCATGACATGCTGCTTTAAAAAATAAAAAATACAAATAACAATAAATAGTGTGGCTGTCATTGATGGAAAAACTGGCAGGGCCTTTCATAATCCTCTTACAGTAGAGCTGCAGAGAGGAAGCAGTAGCTGGAACACCTACAATCTGTGTCTTTGCTGCTTCTGGCTTTTCTTCTGACCCTGGAAAGAATTCATGTCCCCATTCTTCCTTCTGTAAAATGAGGTTGGGGACATGGCAGGAATGTCTGATCAATAAGAGATTCTAAAATATAGCAAAGCTGGGTATGGTGGCCCATCCTAGCATTTGGTAGGCTGAAGAGTCCGGAACGAAGGTTCGAAGCTAGCCTAGGCTACACGGTGAGTATGAGATCTAATCTTAAAAACAATAGCAATAATAAACAGCCTCTTTAAAAAGAGAGCAATAACAACAAAAACAAACTCACATGAGCTCTAAAATCATGTGGTATATATTTATATATATATATCTAATATATATAGGTATATATATATCTAAAATCATATGGTATATGGTATATAAAACACCAGGGAAAGCACACTCAGGTCACCAAATCAATCCCAAAATACTACCTTGGAGGTAATTTCAGAATCAAGGTATTTTTAGGCTTCATTATGGGTCTAGGAGACTGAGAAGTGACAAGGTAAGTCACCATGGATTATCTTGAAGGGCAATGTGAGAGTCAACTGAAACCCTCTGGATCCTGAGATGCTATTGTTTTTTCCCATTAGATTGTCAAATTACCATTAAATTCATATGATATTTAAACCAGTTGACCCACCCCTTAATTTTTATACGTCTTCTGAATTTTATTTATTGCATGTTAGACTCTTCTCTTGACACTGCGTTTGGAATTATTTTATGGCTGAGGAAAGCTCTGAAGGTTTATAATGCAGCAGCCTTTTATAGCGGGTCCATCAGGGCCTTTCATTTGGCACCAATTCTCACTGATGTAACTGAGCTATTTAAAGCTTGGCGAAGGACCCCAGGAACCTGCTGGAGTGCCCCCCTCGAGCTGCTTGGCAGATGTGATTTTGGATCCTTAGAGGACAATAGTTGCCACGGTCAAATCACTTTCCTGAGCTTTGCTTCTTGTGGCTGTGATAAAACACTGACAAAAACAGCTGAGAGGGAGAAGGGTTTGTTTCTGCTCACAATCCAAGGTAACAGCCCACCATCACGGGAGGAGTTCATGGCAACAGGAACTTGAAGCAGCCTGTAACATCTACAGTCAGGAGCAGCGAGGGGGATGAATGCATGCATGCTTGATCCTCTGCCTGCTGTTTTCATTCCGATACTCTCCAGAGCCACAAGCCCAGGGAATGGTGCTACCCACAGTAGGCAGGTCCTGCCCCATCGATTAACAAACATGATAATTTTCTCATAGGCGTGTCTCCAGGCTAACTGGATCTGGACAATCCCTCACTGAGATTGTCTTTCCAAGTGATTCTAGATTGTGTCACATTGACAAGTAAAACGCTACCTTTGTGGCCAGGATAGTGCCTCTAGGCATTTTCTCTGAAACTATATGTGTGTGTCGGGGGAATGGGATGGAGTATGTGTGTGTGCACATCAGGCTTCCCATGGCTTTGCTTATCACTAAGGGATTTAGAGAATCTTAGTAAATCTGAGCAAGATAATTTATTGGCTCCCCAGAGCACTTTTTATTCAATACCAACACTAGTCTCTCCCCTCATACACCACAGTTCAGAAGAATTATTCTTAGTCCCTGAAGAATTAGTCTTCGGAGGGATTTGAAGGGAGATACATGTTTATTCTTTCTACATCCATCTGTAAATATTGAATATCTATGAAGTTCTTTGTCTCATGCTAGATAAAATAGGTAGTAGATCCAGATAGGATAAATGGTCCCCACCTACCACAAACTGGAACTCAACTGTGTAATGGGGAGGAAACAAAATGAAATATAGAATGAAATAAAAATGAATTTCAGTCAAGATATTGTGAGCAAGCCCAAAGGCTAGGAATTGGGGTTGGGGTGGGGATCACAGGATTTGATGTGGACAGGTCTGTGTTCATGCCCAGCTATTACTAGCTATGCCATCATAGTTAAACAGACTTGAGTAGTTGTGAAGATTAAGTAAGGCCCTATCTAATTGGTTTAGAATAAAACTCTGCACAGAAGGAGTGCTCGATAAAAATATTGCTTTGTTGCTGTTATGACAGGTTTTGTAAGTGCTGCAAGAATTCAGAAAATGGGAACACCGTGGGTTTAGAATGAGAACCCCAGTCACTGTGAAGAGGTGATCCTTCAAAAGGACCCGATATGAGGATGAGCATGCAAACCAGGCAGCCGTTTGCCCAGATAGCACTTATGGGTGGATGAGAAGATGTTCTTAAATTGTCAATCTCTGGAAGCTTCTGTTTTCCTTGGTGCTTCAGTCATGAGGGTGGCAGTAGGCTGGTAGAAACAGCAGGAGTTAGGCATCTTTTAATGTTTCTGTCTTTGTACAGACCTAGGACTGCAGGACCTTATTGTAACCCTCCAAGTGTTATCTTCTTCAGGGAGGCACAAAGACATCAGCACCATCAGCTTTTGGTGCTGTTCAGTGTTGTGACTCCTAGCCTGGCATCTGGGGTCCTTGACTTCGTTACTCATGACTCTGAAGATGTCCAGCTCTCTGGAACCCTTTGGGTGGGTAGGGCTGGCAGGTACTATTCTCTGGACCTTATATTATCCTTCTTAGTTATGGATTTTCACTCTCTCTTGTTTCTCTCACTCTTCCTACTGTTCTTCCTGTACTTTTTCCCAACTTGGCTATCACAGGGACTACTGAATGCGTCTCCCTCTAATAGGAATACTTACTACAACTTCTGAAGCCATGTGGAGCCTGAACTGCCTGGAAACTGGGCATATGCCCATCAAACCCCTGGGAACACTACCCATTTGTGGCAGTTTAAGTGACAACATCTCCAACAGGCTCATGCATTTGAATACTTGTTCTTCCATTGATGAGCCTATCTGGGGAGGTTACAAGGAATTGGAGCCTTGTTAGAGGAAGTGTGTCACTAAGGATGGGCTTTGAGGGTTCAAATTCCATTCTCACCTATTCTCCCTTTCTGCTTCCTGTATGTTTAAAAAATTATCAACCAACTCTCTGCTCCTGCCATCATGCCATGCCTTTCCTGCTATGAGGACTACATCCCCCTGAAACCATAAGCTGAAATAAACCCTTTCTTTCTTAAGTTGCTTTTAGCCATGGTATTTTTTTGTCACAAACACAGGGAAGCAACATACTCTTCTCCATGCATCCAGTTGCCTCTCTATTGTCTCAGCTCTGCCTGCCAACTTCTCAGCTGTCTCTGGCACTGCTCTGCTGCCCCTCTGCCTCTATGATTTCTTTGCCATCATCATGGCTCTCTGTGGTAGCACTTTCTTCATGTTCCCATGGTGTGGGAGAATGGTCTGTATTCTGTCAATTGTATTTTAAATAAATATTGATTGGCCAGTAGCCAGGCAAGAAGTATAGGCGGGACAACCAGATAGGAAGTAGAGGAGGGTCAATGAGAACAGGAGAATTCTGGGGAGGAGGAAGCTCTCTCTGCAGTCCTGACCCCACCACAGAAGAAGCAAGATGTGACTACCCCGCTGAATAAGGTACTGAGCCATGTGGCTAACATAGACAAGAATAATGATCTAATATAAGTTATAAGAGTTAATAAGAAGCCTGAGCTAATGGGCCAATCAGTTTATAGTTAATGTAGACCTCTGTGTGATTTCTTTGGGACTTAACAATTGCAGGAACCGGACAGGACAGAAACTTCAGTCAACATTCCCAGATCCCCCTGTACTGCTGGAAGTAGACAAGAAAAGACCACATGGGAGTGCATTAGGTCTGATAAGAAGTCACTTAGACTCACTTGGTGAATTGCCTGAAAGACCTCAGGGAAGCAGGACAGGGGTGGCTCTCCCCACTCTGTAGCCTGCTTATCTGTCCTGAGAAGGGGTATTAGGACCAGCCAACCACTACTGTTCTGTTTGCTTCCATCACAAACAACCATTTGACCAATTTTAGGCATACTTCGGAGTGCTAATCACAGCAATTCCTTTGCTAGGTCATCAGAAGAAGGACTTCTCAGTTGGACAAAGAAGTAACTACAGAGTCATCTGGAGTTCATTGTAGCTTGAGATTTCAAAGTCTGGTACAGACTGTTTTAAACAGCCCTGAGCGAGCTTCATATTTGGCACCAGGCAGTCAGCTGCTGTCTTTATGTAGCTGTCTCAAGTATATATAGAACATTTAAGATGGCTGCGTAGCTGTCTCTAGTATCTACAGGATATTTAAGATGGCTCCATAGCTATCTCTGGTATGTACAGACTGTTTAAAAATGCTGCATAGCTGCCTTTAGTATCTATAGAATGTTTAAGATGACTGCAGAGCTGCCTCTGGCATCTATAGACTATTTAAGAGTTTTGGTGCTGGGTTAAGGGTAGTCAAGGTGCCTATTAGAATGACTATCCTTTTGATATAGGCAGAGAAGTGAATCCAACAGCTTCTAATTAGGGAGTCAAGTCTCCTTCTCTCAACATTTGTAGGACAGTGACCTCCTGAAAGAATGCTTGCAATGCAAACTTAATATTATATTATTATTACAAACCAATTATTAATTAATTAACTCAGTATTTCTAGTGATCTTAATGGATTTTAATAGTGTTTAGCACCTATGCTCCCAGGAAAGTTTGGTTCCCCTTATACATGTCAAGTGGGGATAGAGAAATGGCCCCCAGGCCAGTGTTAGATAAATAAGCAAAAAAGAATCGGAAGTAGCACTATTTTTAGAATAGTGTTCAAGAAGAGGCCTTCTGGAGGGGGCATCTAGGAGGCATGGAAAGTGGTGGTGGTGGAGCACTGGATTTGGCGAGCAGCAAATCTGCCATCCATTTCTTCTCTCAGCTGGCCCTCCCAGGTACTGCTCCGTTCCCTTTCATTCACTAGCCAACAGGATAGCTGTGAAATGGGTTTCAAAGCCTTCCCATAATCTCTTCTTCCTCAGGTGAGCAGATGAGGGTCAAAAGAGGACCTCCCGCCCACAGCAGGTGACCTCGTGACTGATATCTAGCCTCCGTGTGCTGCCGTCATTACTGCTGCTATGGAGTGCGAGGCACCGGGAATATCCACAGAGCAGAAGCCAGACCACAGAAGAGAGGTTTTGATGCCGTGTAGATCTGGAACTTAATTGTGGATTTCTCCTCCTCATCAGAGGTCCTGGTAAAGTCCTGCTTGGTTACCCCCATGCCAGGGTAGGATTTTTTGATGTCAGAAATCACTCCCTTGCCACTTCTCCCAAGGTGCTCTCAGTGAGTGTCACTGCGCGTGTTTTCAGTGTAGCTGCTATAGCGATTGTCTTTTTCTGCATTTCTAACTAATTACAGAGGATGGTAAGTTTCCTCTACCCACAGAAAAACCAAAAGGCATTAGCTGTCTCCATTACTGTTCATGGGCCTGTGTAGCTGAATGGGAAAGCGGCTGCTACAGCCAAATTGCTATTTTGAAAGAATGATTATGTATCCCTCAGGGATTTTTAAAGTGTGTGTTTTGATAGCCTTACTGAGAAGAGAAGGGATAGTACATTTCCCATCTAAATAGGTATGAAAAGCTCCTTGCAAAGGGATCGCTGATGTTCTGAGCTAGGAGGAGTGGCTACCTGCGCTTTGAAGCTAGTTGGTGCTTGATTGAAGATTGTAGTAGTTTGGTTCCTAACAGCTGCTCTCAGTCTCCCTTTGTATTTTGTTTTATAGAAGACTTAAGGCAGGCTTTGGTATTTCTACTGTAGATCTGTAAGTCATAGAGAACTAGACTATAAATTTGCCCATCACAAACCTACCACGTCTTAGTCACCAGAGAGAACATGCTATTTGGCATATTGGTTTCATTGCCTCCTCTTCTCTTTGAGGATTCATGCTAGCAAGTGGAAAGCTGGATGGCACGTACCCTCTGACCTCTTTAGGGTCAGGTAGAGCTGGGCAGAAGCTGCGTAGGGATTGTTCTGAGTCTAAATTGGTTTGCAAATTGATATTGTTTAGTGTATCTGTTCTATTTGAAACACCAATTGTTTCTTTTGCAGCATTACCTTCAGGCAAGGGGAAGAAAGGACATTTTATACCAAATAGGATGTGTAATTGTAACAGTGATTCACCCTATCATTAGGAAAAAGGACATAGTGTTCTTGGCACTTCTCGTGGGGAGAGGGCAATGAAATGAATGGCCCATCTATTTCAGAAGCATGAAGGAGTCTTCATTATTACTAAGTGTTAGTGTCTTCACCCAAGATACTTTTTAAGACTCAAACCAGTTGGAAACAGCAAGTGGAGCCGTGACTGGGAAGGAAGGAGATCCTTCGCCACAGATGGGAATGTGTTAGTGAGATTGTTTTGTGGCCGGAGTAGACGCGGATGAGTGCTGGGACCTTGCTTGTAGCAAAGATCATAGAGGAACTTTAAAGCGGAGGCTGTAAAAAGGAGGACAGTGTGGTTCTAGTTCACTAATGCTCCAAAATAGCAGAGAAAGCTTCCTTTTTCAGATATGTGGCATAAAACTTACTTCAAGCGTCTTTGCTTGAAGGGAACCTGTTTGCAGAATGGTGGATGGCAAAAGAAATCCTAATTTAGGACCATTAGAGATAAAAGAAAAACAAGGCAAAACCACCAGAAATCTTTAGTCCAGTTATCTAAAAGACAAGCAAGCAAAAATCAAGTTAAGCTTTGATTCTATTCTGTCCTTTCCCCCTTTTCCTTCTTACTCTTCTAATCTTTGGTCCCTGAGAAAATGAGCAATCGCTAGTGCTTCAGGCTTCTTTGTAGATATTACACCTACTTCTCGGTTCATGCCTATATTCACTGCTGGGTAATTTTCAGATAACTCTGTGCTAAGATCCTTGAAGGAATGTCTTTTTAAAGAACACGACGTGGTGAGGCCCCCTAATTTTTATACCCTGGTATTGATTATCCACAGTCTCTTGAAGCCTTTCCTTGCTCCCTCTTCTGTTTATTTATTCATTGCTTTCCCCCTCTTCCTAACAAGTTTTTCATTGGTTTTTATTTTCTGCCCTACATTGTGCAAGTCTTGAGCTATTTCCGCCATTTTTTTTCTACAGGTTCTACCAGTCATTTTTGTATTCAGTCCCAAACAGAAATACCTAAGATTAGGTCCTACATCCTAGGTTAATGTATATACAGCAAATAAAAACCTCCTGTCATAATTACAAAAGATAACTGTGTATTATATTAGAGAAATAAAGTTGGTCCCCTATAAATTTCAGGGTATTGAACGTCTGACATCTATGAACTGGGGCAATGTTTTGGGGATGAAAAACAATATCTACTATTGCTGGAAAATTACATTTTGACTCTGTTGTTTATCTTTGTGGCATAAACCTGCAAAGATACAGTGAGTTGCTAATTTTAATGTAAACTCAACAATTCCATTGCTGGAAATTTACCTTGATACAAAACAGTAATTCCTACGCAGATACAAGTACTTTTTCATGCTTGATAAAGGATCGTTTGATTAGAATTTTAAAAAGCAACTTAAGTAGCCTATAAAATAATACTGGTATATAAAGTATGAGATATCCATACATTGTAGTATTATATGCAAGTTAAAAATTAAAAGATCTGCATAGGCTAGTATGTAAACATGTAGATTGCTGGAAGCAAAAAGTGTTAGAGTGAAAATGAAAACTCAATGTACCTATATTTTTTTGGGATGCAGCAAAAGCAGGGACAAGGGGGAGATTTATAATATCAAATAGGTTCATTATAAAAGAATGGTCTGAACCCACTGTCTGAGCCCCTACTTTAGTAAAGAAGAAAGAGAAGAGCAAACTAACTTAAAAGCCAACAGAAGAAAGGACTAATAGAGATCAGGAAAATGGAAAGTTGCAAATAATTAGAAAAAAACATTAGGAACATAATCTAATTCATTGACAAGACCATAAGTACCCACGAACTTTTAGTCAGGCTAAGAAGAAAACAGAGAAAATAAAAAAATTCTAATATCAGAACTGGAAGAAGGCACATTCCATGGTCATTCAGAAGACAATATAGAAACACGGTGAATTATTCTTTTCTCATATGTCTTTAAAAACTCAGATGAACTGGATTGACCTTTTAAAAAATATCTGCTAAAATTCATGCAAGAGGAGATATTTACAAATGGGTATACATCTTGTAAAGAATTTGAATTAATAATTAACAACATTTCAAAATATACATCACCAGGACTAAATGGGTTCACTGCTGAATTCTGCCAAACATTTAAGGAAGAAATGAAACACATTTCCTATAAACTCTTCCAGAGGTTTCAAAACCTAGAAACAGAGAAGATAAATCCTGATTTAGGCATTACCCTAACACCAATGTGAAGAAAATTACAAGAGAACAAAGTATAAGCTAATATCTCTCATGAATATATATCTAAAACATCACAACTTTGAGAAGTACATATATTTGACATGTGATTTCAACAACACATTGTAAAAAGAATTCCAAATTACCAGCAAGAATGGTTATCCCAGTTTATATGAGCCTGGTTCAACATTTGAAAATCAGTGCAGGCTGTCACATTAACATGCTAAAATAGATGACTTCATGGTAAAAATAAAGACAAGAAAGTATCTGACAAAAATCTAATACCTATGTATGATAATTTCAGTAAGCTAGTAACAGAGAAGAAATTTCCTTACTTGATAGAGAATATCCATAAAACCATATTGAATAATAGCATATTTTTAGTGAGAAGCTTGAAGTTTTCCCATTAAGATCATAAACAAACCAAATCCATCCTCATCACTGTTTTTACAACACCATGCTGAAAAACCTGGCTCAACCCAGTAAGACCAAAATATGAAAATGGAAGTTAGGAAGATTGGGAAGAAATAAAGCATCCTTTTTTTCCTCTAATGATGTGATTGGTAAGGACCCCTAAGACTACTAAGAGTTTATAATAGGGATCCAGGGTGTTAGACAAACACACAAATGTCAATCACTGTCCTGTGTACGACAGCAAGTGAGTGGAGTTTGAAATTAAAACGACAGTATCAATAACATTAGTACCTTCTAAAATATTTTTATAAATGTGACAAAGTATGTGCAACAGCCATTTAATTAAAAACTACAGGACTCTGGTTAAAGAAATCAAAGAAATAGATGAATATATTGCCCATGTTCATCAGTAGGAAGAGTCCATGCTTTCAAAATATTGGCAGCTACAGACTCCATATAATCCTTGTCAAATTATTTTATGTCTGTTGGCAAGCTAACTCTAATATTTATTTAAAAAGGAAAAATATCCATAATTGTAAGCGCATTAGTTAAAGAGAGCAGAGTTGGAGAGTAATCACTTTCTGACTTCATTATCCTAAGCTACAGTAACTAAGCCATGGTAGTGCTGGCAAAAGAACAGAAAGACAGAGACCGGAACAGAATAGAAATCTAGAAGTAGAACAACAGAACATTCAATTAGTCTTTGACAAAGGAGGAAAACACAGTATGAGGAAAATGTAATCTTCTCCTTTGTGCATGTGTGTGTGCTATACATGCTGTATGTGGGGGGGCACCTGTGTGTCTGAGCACATGTGATGACCCAAGGATGATGCTGGAATCATCCTCGTTTTTTCTTCCATGTTATTCACTGAGGCAGGGCGTCTTACTCAAACCCAGAGCTTACTCGTATGGCAGGGCTTCCTGGCCAGCTTGCTTTGGGCATCCCCTGCCTCTGCCTTCCAAGTTTGGAATTAATTAGAGGCTGGCCATCACACGCTCATCCAATGGTGACATTGGTTCTGAGGAAACAAACTCTGGCCTGCACACATGCACAGCAAGTGCCTTAGCCACTTAGCAGTCCCCACAGCCTAAGCTGATAAAAGATCTGCCTCCCCCAAAGTGGCACAGAAATGAAGGGATAGCATCATAGAAAGCAATACATTTAGACACAGACCTTTTACCTTTCGCACAAGTTGACTTGAAATGAGTGACAGACTTAAATGAAAATTATATAAATCAAAAATAGCATAGAAGAAAACTGAGACAACCTTGGGTGGGGCAATGGCATTTTAGTTGCAACACTGAAGGCACACAATGATAAAACAATTAAACTGAAGTTGATTAAAAATAAAAACATAGTTCATGAAAAATACTATTCAATAACTGAAATAACTGAGAAGACAAGCCACAGAAAGGAAAAAAACACTTGCAAAAGACAGTATCTGATAAAATAACCACTAGCCAAATACAGAAGAACTACAAAAATCCAAGTATAAGAAGGAAAATGATCATTAAAAAGTTGTACCAGACACCATTAGAAACACCATCAAAGAAGATCTACAGATGAAAGATAAGCATATAAAAAATGCTCCACATCTTCATGAAGAAAATATAAAATGACAGTGAGATTCCACCGCACCCCTGCTGGATGACAAAATAGAACACTGACAGTGTTATGCTTTAAAGAACATGGGCCAATAGACATTCTCATTCATTGTGGATAGGAATGAAAAATGATGTAGCCCGTTTGGAATATATTTCAATAATTTATTCCCAAACTAAACACACTCTTTTCATATGACCCACTAATTGTGGCCCCGGTATTTACCCAATGAAATTGAAAGCCTAAGTTTGTGCAGCGATATGCACGCAAATGTTTATAGAAATTTTATTCATGGTTACTAAATTTGAAGGCAACCAAGATATCCTTCAGCAGATTAATGGATACATAAATTGTGTTGATTCCAGACAATTGCGTGTTACGTAGTGTTAAATGAGCTGTCAAGTCATGAACAGACAAGAAGAGCCTTAAATGCTTTTGCTGAGAGAAAGCGCAGGGAAGAGGCACTACCTGTCTTATTCCAACTGCATGATAATTGAGGATAGGTGAAAACTGAGAGTCTAAGAAGCCCAGTGGTTGCAGGGACTAGAAAGGATAGATGGATGAATATTTGGAGCACAGAATATTTTCATGTGGTTAAAACAATTCTTGCTATACAATAGTGGTGGCTACACACTATTATCTGTTTACTTAAACCTTCAGCATGTATAATATCAAGAATGAGCCACAAAGCCAACTGGGTAAGCTGGTGTTAGTGATATGTTAATTGTTCTTTGTTGTACAGCTGTGCTCTGGCAGGGGATGCTGATAATGGTGGAGACTATATATGTATGTTGATACACATATGTGGAAACCTCTGTACCCTTGTTGCCTTGTGAACCTAAAGCCACTCTAAGGAGTAAGCCTTATTTAAAAAGTTTCTTGCAAAGAAAGTAATTTTGTGTATCATATAATTATCATTATAATAAAAAGTACAAAGTAACTATGTAAGTGCAAAATAGAACCAATGGTTGAAAAAAATGAACATTGATTAAAAAATAAGTATTTTTCTCTCCTTCAGATGAATTTAATGACTCTATGTAGATGCTGGCTACTCCAAGACACTAAACTCAATTCCTTTGACATTGAGTATTGAACTTAGTGGCCTGCTTCTGAAGAGTGGAATGGGAAAATGCTAACTTTAAAGAAGGGAAACCTAATAAACATCATCTTAGCTGGCAAAAGTTCACATCACTAGTGGAAAGCCATGTTGATAAATGTATTTTCTAAAGTGAAGAGAGTACTAGTCTCATTTATTTCTTGAAAGTTCCAGTGAAACATGAACTAGATATTAGACAAACCTAATCTGAGGGGCAGTATACTAAATGTGTGACCAGTAGTCTTCAAAATCACGTAGCCAATAAAAAGAAAAAGCAGGACGTAGCCAATAAAAAAAAAGCAGTGTCAAGAAACAGCAGATACATCTAATGAGATATGACAGCTAAATTCATTGTATTTTGGAGCAAAAAAGAGGACATTACTGAATAGAATTAATGACTTGATGTCTTTGGTTCTGTGAATGATAATCTACCAGTATTAATTTCATAATGTTGGCAAATGTGCCATGACTATGTAAAATAGCAGTCTGGAGATATGTAGTTCCTGTAAGTTCTTTCATAAATCTAACATTATTAATGTTTCATCCTAATAAGACAAAAGAAATAATATGATATATGCACGTATATAGAAATTTCTGGAACCTTAGATGAGAAGTTGTTGATGCTTTTTTTTCTCTGAGAACTATGGTTGGGTGGTGAAGTGGAAAGTGATGAAAGGATGTTGAAATTGTGAACTACTTTGTACTTTATATCTTTCTCACCTATTTGGTTTTTAAAAGCATGTTCATCTTTCAAAACACTTGCTTTACTTTTATTTGTGTGTGTTTGACTTTTATGAGTCTCCTGTGGTTGTCAAACCACACTCTCTCATTGTATAACATTCTCAACTCATTTCCCCAAACGACAAAATACCTTATTTAGTCATTGTGCCTAAGAATGACTGAAGATGTGTAACCACACAATGTCAGGTGAATTCAATATTATCCCCTACCAAACAATACACCTTTGACTAAATATCCTACTCTAACGCTGGGCCATTTCAGATATATATGACATATTTTTAGTTTTTTCAGGGATCCACAAATCTTACATCTACTAAAATTTAGCCATGTTCTTTGCAAAAGATGTATCCTAATCAAAATACTTATTTTATTCTGTTCTGTTCCTAGTCTCCTTTTTGGAAAAAAAATCCATTTTATGTTGAACTTGGCTCACTCAGATTATGGTATCGTCATAATAGAGATGGTTTTGTTCACAACAGCACCGTTCCATGTTATGGATTGGTTTGGAGGAGGGTAACTTCTGTGAGAACCACTTCCAATTAATTGTGTCAGCAAAGAAGAAAATGGTGTTGATTAAGGGGTATTAAACTTCTAGCTACCTAGAAAAACCTAAAACTAATAATGAAAACTGAAGTCACATATATGATTTTGTCAGAAATAGAGGTCGCTATTCTACCTCTGTCTCTCTTAAAACATTACAGGTTGTCATATTCAAATATTTTATGCTAGAGTCAAAGATTTTTGAGGATGTTTACATTACAAAACAGTATGCACACCTTATCCAATGCCCAGCTTGATCATGGAACCTTGCTTGATCAGAAGGAGTTGTTATGGAATGAAGGGACCAGAGCAGTGTTGCCCATGTTCACAGTAGCTAACTCTTTTATAGGTTAATGGACATGAAATCAGAAAATTATGTTGATGTATGGCTAAAATCACTGAATTGTGTATTTGGTTCTGAAGCATTGATATAAAAGTTCTCAGAGGTTATTCTTTTAACAACTTTACTATTATCCTCAGGAGCAGCATCGGTGTGTGTGTGTGTGTGTGTGTGTGTGTGTGTGTGTGTGTGTGTGCTGGGGCATGCATGTGCCATGGAACACATCTGGTGGTCAGAGGACAACCTGCAGGAGTCGGTTCTCCTTCTACCCTGGTCTTCAGGGATCAAATGTTTTTACCCTGTACCATCTGCCTCAAACAAAGGCTATTTTCTTTTCTTTCTCTTAACAACTTTTAAACTTTTAATTAAAATATAATTACATCATTTCTCCCCTTCTCTCTCCTACCTCCAACTCCTCCCATGTTCCATCATTCTGGCTCCTTCTTTGTCTACTGGAATCCTGCTTGAAGTCATGGCCTCCTTTTTTTCATTATTATTGTTGTATATACAAATACACACAACCAAATTACATACAAATGTATAAATATATAAATAAACCAGCTGATTTCATTTAATGTGGCTTGTATGAATATGATTTGGGAGCTGACCACTTGGTATTGCATAACTAATTAGGAGGCCCATCTCTGGGGAGGACTATTCTTCTTTCTCAGCAGTCACTGGGTTCCTAGAATGTGTCTCCTAGAAATGATGGGGAAGCTGTACCCATGGTATGGCACCAATATGGCTGCCTACCAAGACCTGAACAATGAGGCAGTAACAGACATGCTAAGATGAAAGGGGAGTCTCAACCATGACTCCACCTTTGCATTTGTCTCTGTTTTATATTGCAGCTTAATTTTCTTTTGATGATAGGTTTCCTTGCAGGGTTTAAAGAGTGTCTCTTATTCTCTTACATTAGAGTTTTTGTTTTTCCAGTCCATTCTGAGAATTTCCATTCCATCCATAAATGATTAATGAAATTGTGGATGTGGTTAGGTTAGGTCTCTGATTTCATTATTATGCTGTTTCTTTGTTTTTCTACTTTTTCATTTTTTCTCTCTTTTGGGCATCCAAATTATAAACGTTAATTGTGTTTCACATATATTCCAGATTTAGTTTTAGGGATTATAACATTAGTCTTAACTTTTCACAGTCTACAACTTAGAATTAATATTGTGGTGCTTCTTATAAATTACACAAAGTTGATACTGTATGAATGAATTTGTCTTTCCATCTTTTATAATTCCTTTGTCACATATATTAACAGGCACTATAAGTCCCATGAGATGGTGGTATACCGTTTTGTGAACCTGTAAATTTTTAAAAGGGAGGAATAGGTTTTTATATTTACTTCAATCATTACTATTTCAGAAAGGATTTCTTTCTGTTCATGTGTATATGTCTGTGCGAGTATATGACACCCATGTGTGAGTGGTAAAGGATGCCAGAAGAGGACATCACAGGGTAGTTGAGAGTTACTCACTGTGGGAGCCATTCCTTTGCCACCCATGGTGGGCACTTGTCCTCTGGAAGAAGAGCAAACGTCCTCAACTGCTGAGCCATGCCTCCAGCTTCAATGTTTGCTCTTTTCGATGTGTTACACTACCCATCCCTTCAGTGCCATTTTCTCTCAGCTATGGAGTCCCTTTAGCTCTTATTCCAGTGCAGATCAGGGGAACTGTTTTGTTTTGCAGCATCGCAATGTCTTTCTCTTCCTCCTCCTTGAAAGAAAGTTTCACTGGATATCGAGTACAATGTTTGTATTTTCAGCTTGTTTTCCTCCTCAGTTCTTCAAAAGATACTCTACTCTCTCTGACTTCTAAAATTTTGAATGTGAAATCGATATGTATGAGTCATTGTTCCCTCGTGTGTGAGTTGCTCGGTACCTTTTACAATTTGTCTTTTTCTCTCTTTTAGCAGTTTACCTGTATGAAGACTATACAGAGTTTCCTGTTGTTGTTCACTAAGCCTTTGAGAAAGTTTAAGTCTTTTGCCAAACGGAAAATTTTTAGCCACTCTGCCTTTAAATATTGTTCATGTTCATGCTCCCTTTCTGAGGCTTTAATACATATGCTGTTCTACCTGCCCAAGGATTCATGAAACTCTTTCCTGTTTCCCTACCCCATCCTTCTTTTCCCAGCTGCCATCTTTCAGACCGGGACATTTCTATTTACCTGCTCTCACCTTTCCTCACCTTTCTGTGTTTCTGATCCTATGTAGGGAATTTTTAATTTTAGGTGCTGCCTTATTCAACTATAAAATTCTATTTCTTGCTTTTTATAATTTCTATTTGTCAGTAGAAATTTGTTGTCTAAATTAATTTTGAGAAAATTCGCCTAGTCCATTTTCTTGAAGGGCATGGCCCCAGTAGGCAAACCACATTCCAGAGGTGGCCACATAGCCGAGAGTATATGGGAAGCACAAATTGGACTTGATTGACTTAAAAGAAATAAGGAGACAAAGCTGAGTGAGTAGGAAATGTGGATCATTCTGGGAGGAGTTGAGGGAAGGAGTAAATATAGTCAAAATATATTGTATGAAAATTCTCAGATAATAAGAAAAATTTCCCGTGTTTCATTGAGTGTTTTCATATAAGAAATTTCAGATTAAGTTCTAAATGCCAGAATGTCATAGTTTATTGTTTATTTACTTTTATGTATATGTGTGTGGTATGTGAAACATACATATTTGGATGCATGTGTCTGTATAAATGTGAATCAAGAGAGGGACTTCGATTGTCCTGATCAATCACTCTCTGCCCTTTCCCCCAGAGATGGAATCTCTCATAGGCTGGTAGCTTGCAAGCTTCTGTGGGCCTCCTGACTCCCATCCCACCTTCCACACAGTGCTGGGATTATAGGCATACATGACCACAGCTGGCTTTTTGTTCTAAGTAGATCTTAGGGATTTGAACTCAGGTCTTCATACCTCTGCAGCAAGAGCTCCTAGTTGCCCAATTCTCACCTCACCCTGCCCTGATCATTTTAATTGATTGGTTATGAATATTCTAATTGCACTCTACTCTTCCACAGAGTGCTGATGCTTGATTTCAGCAGGAAATTCCAGCAACGATGCAAATTGCAAACCTGTTGTTGAGTAGGGTTTAAGTCTCAGTTTGGTTGTGTTGTCATTTGTTTGCATCTTTACTGACACTCTTTGCATCCACCAAGCACATTGGTGACTCAAGAGTCATAGGATTCTTGGGCTAAGTACTGGTACAAAGTTTTAGGCTCTTTTCTCTGGCTTTTTTCTTTTGATTGATCTTTCTTATGACTACTTTCTTGTAGCTGTGGCTTTTTCAAATTCTGTTCTTTAGTCATCAAAGATTTGCTTTTCCTGTCCTTTTCCTACAGGGCACTGAATTTGACCTGCCTGCAGGCAGGGGCATACAAAAATGTTAACTGGCCCTGAGCCAATCCCATCAAATCTTAGCTTCTTCCCAGGGTTTTACTGCTTGAGTTCATTCTCTACTACTTTTGGCTATTTGATTTTGGTTTGTAAAAGACTTGAGTTTTGTCCCTACAAAGCAATGCCCATACTTTGGAGCTGACCTGCTGGAGGCTAGAGTATGAAATGATGGGTTTTTTTGGTTGTTTTCTAAGTGGAAACACAGTTTAAAATAAAAGCAGCTACCAGCTCAGCTCCAAACTCTTCCATCTATAGTGATGACTGGCCTGCAAGTATATAGTATATAGTATAGTGTGAGTATATATAGTATATAGTAAGTGTGAAAGTGGCACAAAGCACATGGGAACAATCAGCCAACATCTGAATGATGTAGGAGGGTCATCTGTCTATGTGTTACTTTCATTGGTTAATGAAATGTCTGCTGGATACTATGGGCTTGAAGGCCAAAGATGGATGCCCCAACGG
>LOJH01024721.1:0-19008 GCA_001685095.1 Ellobius talpinus
ATGTGGCAGGTTACAAGATCAACTCAAAAAAAATCAGTAGCCCTCTTATACACAGAAGATTTTCAAATTTAAGTAATGTTGTATGTTATTTGATTCCAAAGATTATTTTTTAGTACTGAATGATATACAAAGCAAAACTTAAAAACGCCCTTCTTTAGGTTCTTTTTTTTTTTAGCATTTGTTCATCAGGGCCATAAGAATATTCTTCTACATATGGGCTATTATGTTATCTACTTCCTAAACAAATGTAATTTTAAAAGTTAATATGTACATATAAGACCGATAAACTCATTGCAACTGATGATAATGATGCTGATTAATTCCCTTGACTGAAATACTTGAGCATACCCAAAATACATTACTGAAAAAATACATATTCTTTTACTTAACTTTCATATAGAATTTGATAAATATTTACTTGAGCTGTATATATATGCATACTCATCAGGGTCTGTGTAAGTATGTCCATATCCTACTTAAGAAATTATAAAATAAATGGAGACTAAGGAATTCTGACCTTTCACTCCTGTAATGAACAACAAATAATTCATACAGGCTTCCTGCTGAGAATAATTAGAAGATCAACAAAGATACAATGAATTGGTCATCCTAAGAGAAACTGAAAAATTATGTGATACTTATAAAGACTAACCAAGGCCAACAGAACAGAACTTGGGGCATTTTTGCATCTCTAGGGTGTTTGGTGGCTTATTGAGAATACCGCAGACACTAAACTGTAGGATTAAAGATTAAATAATTGACCTCAATGGTCTGCTGAGAGAGGTTAGGTACTGAAAAATCTCGGATTTTTACACTGGGATCATGAAGCTACTGAGAGCAGCACACTGAAAGAATATAGGTGAATACAAAACGAGCAGTCTGTAAAGATCTCAATTTCTAAAATTAAAGTGGTTTCATAGCATAGATCTAGTGCGCTAAATTTATGTCAGACTCAAACAAGATCTTCTCAGGAGGGAAGTCCATCAGTGTAAGGACTCGACAGTGTCCCCAAGTGTTGCTCCCACTCTGAATAGTCAGCCAAAGGTGACATATATCGCTAGAGATGAATCCACTTGAATAAATTTCTATGAATGGAATATGTAATAGAAATAAAATTGAAGATTACTCAAATGCTCTTAGTAGCATGAGACATATTCCATGATTATCTCAAGATTTAAAAACAAAAGGAGGGAAAGCAAATAATGCAAAAATAAACAAATTAATGCTAAATAAAAGTCAAAAGCGTCACCTCAGTAGACGTATTAAGAACACATGGGACACAGTTGAAGAAAAACTTAATGAGGTATGGATAATTCTAAACAAAAGATTCTAAAAACAGAAGGTACGGCAGCAGTTTGAGACTGTATAAGAATCACTGAAGGAGAGTCAGGGGAAAGAAATATCTGAGGGCCTGCAAAGATCTTGGAAAGGAACAGAATATGCAGCAGTTATCTTATGCAGGCTGCTAAAACACACAATGGAAAGAAATAGTACAGATGAATTCTGGCAGAATTTACAAGGACGGCTTTTTATTAGTACATTGTAACCTTTACCTGAGTTTTCCTTATATGCTTTATAGCTTAGCAACACTATTTTTCCAAACTTTCCATTTATGCTATGATTTCTTTACTTTACAGAAAACAAGTAAATAACATTAGCCTAAACAATTACCAACTATCATAAGTTAGCAGATACAATTAAATAAGTAGGTTTAATATCGTGATTTGTCACATAAAATTAACTTATGCTATTATAATTTTTTACAATTTATACTGTGTGCAAAGAGAAGTTACTCATTTTCAAATTAATATTTTTCTATTATGCTATAATGATTACACCATTAAAGACTAAATCAGAACATTGCTATTATAATTTCACCCACAAAATTACTTTGAATCAAAATTTTCTGGAATTGTCATAATCAACTAAAATTGTTCAATCAGTTATACAGACAACTTGGGAATATGCTTAATATAATAACACAAGGGTTATATGAAAGTTCAACTTAGAAAACCATCTTCATGTCTGTATAGTAGCCTTGACCCCATGTTGTAATGGTCTTGCTGGCACAATCCTGTGCTGGTTCATATAGCATATGGCAGGAGCCAGTGTTTTTCTCTTCTAGACTCCTTCTCTTCCACTTACAAAACTGTCAGTATACAGCCATGAAACCCCCACCTTCTTTCAATTGCCATCCCAAAATCACACCTCCAAGCAATATAGATGAGATTTACACCGTCTTAATGCATGATCATGGTGGGACCATAAAATTATAACATAAAAATTGGAGATACACTTGAAACATATTCAAATCACAGCATGGCAGATCATACTCAAAACTTCCACTAAGAAGAAAAGTAGAGAAGACGGGGATGTTTAAAAATATTCCTTTGGTCTTTGGTAATCAAACTGTTATTAGAGTCTAAGAAACTGTGAGATCCTCTGAAAGTTACCATGCAGAAAACATGTTACAATCCAGAGACTAAACCCCTATGAAATGTAAAGATAAAGCCATGCTTGGCTGTTATCTATTAACAATGTATACAGGTTCCTTTTCTTTCAGCCACAGCTCACAAGATTTACAGTTGGAAGTACAGGAAATATATACACGACTCCTAAGTGCATGGAATGGAAAGGAAGACACTAAAGAGCCATTTGTTAGTTCTCAGCATTTAATCTCTGTTCCCAGTACAAAGCAAATGCCTTTCAAGGTTTCCATGAATTGAAAAACAATTCAAAAATTTTGAATGTAAGTAGATAGAGAATATGTCTGAATGATTCAGGGTTATCAGAAATAAAAGGTGGTTTAGTGCAGTGCAAATTTCATACATTTACAGTTTAGAAATTCTGTCATTTAGTCACAGGTTTATTTTTTTCATGTTTATGGTTGCTTAATTTGTTTTTGTTTGCATGTTTGTTTTAAACAATCTTTTAAGTTTTACATACCAATCCCAGTTCCCTCTCCTTCCCCTCCTCCAAGTCCCCCTATTTTCCCCACATGCTACTCCTCATCCTTAGAAAGGGTGAGGACTGTCATGGGGAGTCAACAAAGTCTGCCCCATCACTTGAGGCAGGACCAAGGCCATCCTCCCTGCATCTAGGCTGAGCAATGTTCCCATCAGTAGGCAATGGGCTCCAAACAGCCAATTCCTAATCTAGGGATAAATGATGGTTCCGAGGCAAATGAGCCCACAAATTTCCTAAGTCACACAGCTTTCATCCATATTCAGAGGGCATAGTTCATTCCTATGTTAGTTCCCCAGCTGTCAGTCCATAGTCAGTGAGTTGCCACTATCTCAGGTCAGCTGTTTTTGTGGATTTTTTTTTACCCATCATGGTCTTGACCCCTTTGCTCATATTATTGCTTCTCCCTCTCTATGACTGGACTCCAGGAGTTTGACACAGTGCTTAGCTTTATAATTCTTCTATCTGGTTTCTGTCTTGATGGTCAAGGGATGTATAACATACAATGTCTAAACTGTAAAATTTCACTATTCTAAATTATTAAAACTTAAAAATATGTGTGTGTACCATTGCTAAGACTTTATTTTTAAATAATGATATATAAAAGTATTCTGTAGTATATCATCAACTTTGCAAAATGGTGTAATACTGTGATACAGAACTAAAATATTGAACTAATTATATAGACAAAAATAAATATTAGAAACAATAAGGAATTTGGCTGGTTTTGTCCTATGGATGTTTGCTGATGAATTTGAGTTACCTTGTAGCTAAACAATGTTTTCTATTCCCCATGGTTGTTAAAATTATGATTGTTTCAAAATGGTTGTGGTAGGAATATTTACACTAATGGTAAATTTTGCCATAGGAGCATTTATTTATGTAATTATTTCACTTAAGAAAACTTCTTTATCAACTAGCTAGTATATGTTATCTTTGACTTCATATTCTCATGTATTTTATTAAATAGCCCATAATTTTTATCTCATTATCATATTTTCACTGTGGCACTTCTGTTTTAAAAGCTATTATTGCATATTAATATGGTATAATAAGGTTAATAAAACTTAAAACATACTTTGTAGGGCTTTGTGATAAATCACTCTTACTTTCCTTGATGAAATTAATAATCTTTGAATGTCAATCTGGGAAATGTGTCCTTTATTTTATAGCCAATGGAGAATTCTCATGCTGAGCAGGACCTTTATTGGAATTATAATTTGCTTTTTTTTCCCCCTCTGGCATTTGGGTTCACAGCACCTTTTTTTCAGAAGAGGTAGGATCGAAGGAATCAGAAGGCTGTCATGTCTCCTGTAAGACAACAATGTCTTTATGTAGCAGTGGCAGTGCTGCTCCTGCATTTTATTTCTCTACTAGAGGACATCTGTGCAACACAGTAGAATGCCATATGGGAGGCTGGCTTTGGTGGCTCAGTGCAAAATTTGCTATTAGAGAATAATTTGCATGACTTGAAACTATTGAACCCAAGTGTCTTCCCTTTATTTCCATTCTCCTCTAAAGAGCACAGCACCATCCCTAATTAGTTGATGGAAGTAATGATGTGAATTCATCTTTAAATTTTTAGAGGCTTATGAATTTATGCCAAAATGAAGGCAATATTTTTGTCCCAGAAATATCTAGTCCCTTCATGTTCATGTTTCCTCCATCTGTCCAAATATTCAAAACATGAAGAACGTCTTTGATCACATTTAAACTGTCCTGTTCTCTTTTTTCTTATTTTGCTAAATGGATAGGTCTAAGATAAGATTTTCCTACAGATTTTCAGATTTTAATTTGTCTTTTAAATATCAAGATGACAAGTCTCAACATGAAATATTTTAGCCTTCGAATTTCAATACTTCAAAATTGCCTTAAATTGTTGTTTGTAAGGAGAAATAATATCATTTCCAAAGTTATTTAGACAATGGAATGACTATGTGCTTAATCTTATGGTATGAAATACCAGGCATTTATGTAAATTTTGTGAAGTTTATAATTGAAATAATAACTCATTTAGTATATGTCCCTCAGCTGATAAATTATATGCAGCAGTCACTAATCTCAGTTTTTAAAGCTATTTTACCGAAGAACTGGCATGCCTATTTGTGTGGCACAAATACCAATTACCAATTTGTTTAAAATTGCTTTGGTGTTTTCATAGATCCTCCATTTCTTTGAGCTGACATTACCTTCCAATCTTCATGCATGTTACACCTTTTTGTACTTGTTCCCAAATTCTATTTGGGTCCCCTTGGGAAAGGGTTTCTGACCTTCAATTTTCTGTCAATCCATATTGCCAAATGGCCTACAAAATGCATGGCCCTCAGGTATGGTGGCTCAATATGCTTTTGGTAATGTTCTTTGTCCCTAGAAGTCACTGTTAAAATTTGAAATCCTGTGCCTGAAGGCTGAACTCTCTTGTAATAATACATTTGTAAAACCTTCACGCTTGTATCCCCAGTATACGCCTCCAGTATGATTTTGAAGCCAACCTGGTTGTCTATTGTCTCTAAATACAAGATCTTCTCCTTCCATTCCCTCTTTTTGTTTCTTTGGGCAAGAACAACTCCATTATCTAGGGTCACTTATTTTCTTATCATATAGTTTGGGGAGGTGACTGAACTTTAGAGGGAAGAAAGTGTGTCACAGGATGCCTGTCTTTGAAAATCATTTTGTCAACCCTATTTTCTTCTAATTTCTGTGTTTTCTTCTGGACCACCATGAGATGAACAACCTTGCTTCTCCACACCCTTCTGCTGTGATGTTCTATCGACCAGACACAACTGAGTCAGAAGTGCTGTGGGAGAGACACCCCCTATGTGGGAGCTGAGATGACACTGTCTTCCTTTAAAGCTGTGTCCTCCCTTGTTGGTCACAGTGATGGATAGTCTGACTAACTCAGAATCTCAGTTTGCTCGCTTCTTTTACTACAGGTTGATAGGTAGTTTCACCTTCGTCTGCTTTTTGTTATGATTTTATTTGATTCCTTTCACCAGCAGGTATAGCCACCCACGCCTGCCAGTGATGATGCTGTTTATATAGTACTGCGAAGGTTGGGTCTGGATTAGCCTTGAAAGAACAAAAGCAGGGAAAGGAACAGCTGAGGATAGGAAAGCTTGAAAAATTCAAAAGGTTTTCATGAGTAAATGCTGATTTATTCATCCTTACACATGCTCAATTCAGAACTCTAAATTCCTTATTATAAATAATGTATTGTTTTATAGTGGCTTCTTGAGGAAATTCTCTGGCATTCCCCTACAACCATAAATGAGCATCTAATCAATGTTCCTCTCCTCACTCTCCAAGCTCTCTCACTTTTTCAGCACAATTACTCTGTGAAGACTGCTCAGCCTCCAGACTATGAGCTCATCCATACTAGCCAAGGTTGTGACACTTCTGACCTATACCACTCTTCATAATCACAGCTGAGTACTTAAGCACCTTCTCTTTCCAATTCCCTTACCCCGATTTTCCTTCCATGCAAAGTCCAATCTCCTTCATATTGTTACACATTAAATATTTTATTAAATGTCATGAATGCATCTGAAACAGAAAGGAAGGTAAGATTCCAAAGAAAAACAAGCAGCAGCATATTTACGCGGTCCGTAGCAAAAGCAGAACCTACTTTTGAAAACACAGCATAAAGGTGATGAATGACTTCGGCTTTGAACAATCACTTTAATTATGCTTTCCAATTCTATCACTGAGGTTGGGAACATTTTCATAAAATGCTTCCCACAGGTATATTCAGTCTCACATAAAGCACTTAGCATTATAATAAAAAACATAGATTATTTTGTATGTGGAAATTCTGGGTAGCTCAAACAGTAGGCTCTATAAATGCTGACAGGGAAGGTAAATGCTATCATGAGATATTGTAAAAACAAACAGTTCAAAATTCCAATCACCATTTCAGTTTTGTTGAAAGATAAATACACGAGCTCTATTTTAATTTCTACTTCCAAATTCAGTTTTATAGAGTATATGATGCAATTTCACAGCTCAAAACAAGCTTAGAAGGCTGTTTTATTCATTTAGGGTGACATAAGGATATTTTAAATTTGATGGGCAAAACATAGAAAATTATTTCTTATAGTTATGGAGAATGGAATTCCAAGCTACATACTATTTCTCCGTGTGTTTGTTTGTGTGTGTGTGCATGTGTGTGTGTGTTTGTGTGTGTCAGAGAGAGAGACAGAGAGAGGGAGAGGGAGAGAAAGGGAGAGAAATAAGAAACCAACCTCCTTTATGGTATTCTAGGATTGCTTTTTCAAGAGCACTAGTCTTCTTTATTGAAGATATGATACGACCACTGGAAGGTTTGCCATGGTTCAGTGAGTGGCCCTCACCCACCCTCATGACCCAATGGGCAACTCTAACTGGACTTTATGGGTTATCAAAAAAGACAAAAAGTTAGGAACAGATTTCATTGAAAGGACATGAGTAGGAGTCAAAAGGGAAATGAACAATAGATATAGTCATATTTCATTATATATATATAATATATATGGAGTTTTAAAAAAACAAAGAAAAATAAACAGAATCAATCCATGAAGTACTGGTACTCTCAGCATATAATTTAACCCAAGTCACCTCCCCAAAGCTCCACTCCAAATATAAGCACATTCCAAAACAGACAAAATGCAGGCCTTCCTTTTCATTAGCAATAAACTTTTACTTAGGTCTCAGCAGTTTTTTAGGAATTAAATAGAATGAGACTAGAATGCTGAACAATGTCAACCCACATCACATTGTGCTTGTTCTCATGCTTTTTCCCCCAAGAATCAAGACATACACGTACAATCATGGAATTTTCATCGATAGGCATCTATCACGTTTAGGACTTAGATAATTTGCCCTTTCCTGGCTTTTTATGAGCGGCTCATTGTTTTACCTCATTTCAACCCCAGTATCATCTCACAACTGAATCTGAAAACAACTTTTTAAGCAATTTCAAGTCAGGTGAAAGACAGTGCAATAATACAAATATCACTTCTTTATTTTTAACTTTCAACATTGCATTCTCATTCTTAGTCCCAAGGGTCTTATGATATTATTTGATTAATATATAAAAGATGTTGCTTTATTTATCTTGAAGATTTTTTGATTTTTCTGACTTTGGTCAGCTCTCTGGGAATTGGTGTAGTATCTGAACTTCAGTAGTCATATGTAGACATTAATCTCAAGAAGAAAGTCAGGGGGCTGAAGAGATGGCTCAGAGGTTAAGAGAACTGACTGCTGTTCTGGAGGTTCTGAGTTCAAATCCCAGCAACAACATGATGGCTTACACCCATCTATAATGAGATCTGGTGCCCAGAACACTATATACATAATAGATTAAAATTTCAAAAAAGAAGAAAGTCAGTTGCCTACTCACAAGTTGAATCCTGCAAATGTACACATAAAAATGACACTGAATCAAAATCTTAGTAATCAAATTGTTTAGGGATTGTGATTAGTGGGTGTCGATTAAAACTTTGTTTTTAGCAGAAAATGATAAACACTGCCCCCTCAAAAAAAGTAATTTCTAAAACAGAATTACCAAGACATTTTAGTGGGTAAAAATGAGAAAGGTGCTGAGAAAAGGCTTGTAAGAATGAGATATGGGACAACCCTGTCATTTTATGTGGTAGCAGAGGTAAGTGCTCATTCATCCCACATTTAACACATGTGCTTGGAGCTGGTTCTGAATCAGGTATTGCTAAAGTGCTTAGATATCAACACATAATAAACAAAAGCCCTGCTACTGTAAACCTGACCTCCCTAAGTAAACCAATAAAGATTAAAGAAATACATGGTCAAAACATGTAATCAAATGTTTGAATTAGAAAAAAAGGATGAAACACTCATTGGCAGTAGCAGCTTACATCTAATATCCCAAAACTCAGGAGGCTGAGGCAAGAGCATTATGACTATAAGGCCAGTCTGGGCTACATAGTAAATTCCATGAAAGCCTAGGCTGCATAGCAAGACTCTTCCTAGCTTAATAAATATAAATAAATATCCACTTACATCATGTCAGCCAGTGATAACAGTCAAGAAGAAAAATAAATCAGGGTAAGGGAAAGGAACACTAAATTAGATAAGGTAAATGACAAAGACCTTTCAAATTAGGTGAAATATTACCTGGGAGCTGAATAAAGTGATGAAGGGAGCCATCTGTATTATTGAATGATGTGCCTTTCAGGCAGAGAAAATAGAAAACGCCATGTCTCTGAAGAAGGTACATACTGAGAAGGAGGAGCACAATGATAGACAAGGTGGCTGGAAAGAAAATGTAGGATTCAGGAGAGTGGTACAAATGAGCCTCAACAACTCTGCTTAGTGAGTGAACATCAGGAAAACCCACTGTAGTTCCTTCTCATTCATAATTAACATGGCTCTAATGTTCTACTCGAAAACTCCTTTCCTTTGCAAATTTACTTAATTCTTTTTTTAGTTTAGTTTTTTTTAAAACAAAGTAACTTTTTTGTTTTACATATCAATCCCTCTTCTCCTCCCATTCCTTCACCTACTATCCCATCCCCCTTCCACTCCTCTGAGAGGGTAAGGCACACTGCTTTGGGGAAGGTCCAAGGCTCTCCTTACCTTATAACTAGGCTGAGCAAGGTATCCACCCAAAGAGAATAGGTTCCCCAAAAGCCAGTACAAGCAGTAGGGACAAATCCCGGTGCCACTGCCAGTGGCCCACCAGTCTGCCTCAGCCATACAACTGTCTCCCACATTCAGAGGACCTCTGTTCCCACCAGTTGCTGGATTAAAGTTCTATGTTGACATTTAAGATACTCATCAATCTGACTACAGGGCAAGGCCAGCTCAGGCACCCTCTCCTCAAATTTTAGATTTTATGAACCAAGACTTTTTAAGTCTGATTTAAAATGAAGAATAATATATTATCCATTTTAATTTTTTATGAACATGGTGCTAAACTTAGTAATTGCAATACATTTCCAAAGCAGGATAATAAGAGTAGAAAGACTCATTTCAGTAGAATATTCTATATATACAATAAATCTATCTGTATCATCTATTTATCTCTCTATCTATCTATATCAGTTATATATCTATCACTATATCTATATATTGAGAGGGAGAGAGACAGAGAGAGAAAAGAGAGAAAAGAGAGTGAGGAGTATAAAATTTAACATTCAAGAATATTTAGAAAGACGACTTTCACTCTCCTTTTAAATCCTAAAACTGGAGTAACTTGACTTGTCCTCCAGGGCTAAGAACATCAGCACAGTTCCCAGCACTTAAATACAACTTGGTAGAGTTATACTTTTCTCGTTGTGAGATCAATTTGACATCCAAAGTTGGAAGATGATTATAGTGTTCAATTTATCAAATAACTTAAAAAAACATGACTTTACTGCTCACTGAAGACTGATTGCATAAAGAATTTGAAATTACTAGATTAAAGTAAAGAATGAAAGTTATAGTAAACAATGCATTATTCTTTATTATTGCAATAAATGTTTAAAATGTATGAAAGTGATCCTGGGCAATGTACACAATTAAAATTTACAATTAATTCCAATTAATCCCAAGTATAGAATTAACTGTAGCGCAGTCAGTATTTAAGGAGAGCAGGCTGGCAATGAAAAACAGAGAATAGTCAATATAGAAATTCAGAGATCATAATCAAGAGATTTCACTTCATACATATAGACTATATATGTAACAACAGACTTTATATTTTAAAATATTGTTACATAATGGTTGTATTTTCAATCATAAAATATCACAAGAAATTTTAGTGGCCTGAAGTTTTATGAATATTGGTTATGTCTACACTAAAATCTCTAGAAATATTAAGATAACATGAATATAATTGTAAAATAAGAAAAGTTAATTATAAAACATGGAAACAATTGGTCAAATTTATTTTACATTACACATGAAAAATCTTTAAAATATTATTCTAACCTGGTTTTATCACTTATAGCATGGTATATGAATGCAGTATGAATAGAAATGAAGACAACATCAAAATTCTAAAGAAAAATCCATGAAAAATTTTAGAAAATCAAGCATTTTATGTGTTCAAGATATTATAGGTCCAGTTTTTCTGATACTGTTCTCTCCTTTAGATTCATATATGATCTACATAAATTTTCATAGGCTTGAAGATCTTCATGGTTTACATATATTATTTATTTTAAAATAAAATTTAAAAATAAAATCCGCATTAAAATACATATGCACAGCTACACACATTCTCTTGCATGTATCTATTTCTTTACTGTTAATAGCATTATTTATTTATTAATAGACTTAGGGCAGAGCCTAAGCAGAATACAATCTGGAAGGCATGCTCTGTCACATCACACTCAGTCTGAGGAAAGGAAATGACATAAATGGCTACAGACACAGATGACATTTGTGTCTACAAAAGAGTAGATGCAGCACTGTTTGTACTTTTTCATGTCTGTCTAATTTGAGCGTGACTTGAATATTTGGCTACTCATTATTACATGACACTCGGCTGCTTACTACAAAAGTAACTACGTACGTTACACATCATGTAATAGATTATAATTCCCTCCTTCTTGAGATATTTTCAAATGCTTTAAAACTTTACAGAGATTTCTCGAATACACTTTCCAATTCCAATTTCATCACTGGTATGAGGTTAAGAAGCCAGGGTACTTTGAGAATCAGATTATCCAAAAGTTCTGTAGACATAAAGAGAGGTCCTAAGACTCATTTGGAATCTGGGAAATGCCAACAGAAGCGTATTGAAATATCAGTACATAACTGCCAGTTTGTTAAAAAAATTAATAAAACAGAAGAAAACCAAGAACTAAGGGAAGCCAGACTGGTTCATACATTCACACACTATCATTATTGAGTAATATACACTATGATTCAATAGTTCCACTTCTAGTTTCACTTCCTACACAACTATGTCCATTAAGAGAATTTTTTTAAAGTTTCAAGCATAATTCCAAATGAAAATTGAAAGACTGAAGCATAATTCAAAATGTACATACTTAAAAGAAAGTAAAAATTCTCCTAAAAAGCAGAATGGAAATATGTCAACATGTAAGAAATACATATAACAGCATATTGACATCATCTTTAGATAGGTGTCAAAATCAAAGAAACTATGGTTGACATAGGGATTTAATTTTTCACCATTTTGCATTTGATCAAAAAGACAGAAACAATTGTTTTTCTTTAAATATGATGTGATTAAGAGTTGATAGGGCTTTAAACAAAGAGAGAAATTTTTCTAGGAAAATTAGCATATACAGGAAGTTTGCTATTGGCAAGCAGAAAGCACTTAAACTTAGCATCCAGCAGCCAATAAAAGATTCCCTTAAGAATGTGTGAAAAAACAATACAGTTCCTAGGTGAACACAGGAGTAGCATAACAGCACAAGAAAAACAAGAGAAAGAGAAAATAGAGTGCCAGTCTTCATTGAACAAGGTACAGTCACATAGTGATTTTCACCCATCTTCTACAAAATTGTACTGTATAAGCTCTCTTCCACTATGATGTGTTCCTCTTCAATTATCTCTTCTTTCACCTCTGCCTAATTGTTTCTGTTTTGAGCAGTTGATGTAAGAGATGATGTTCCCTTCTTTAAGCAACTTGCAACTTCTGTATACATTTGTGATTTCAACAGTGATAACAAGAGAACCACATTCCACATGAAATGATCTTCCAACAATTCAAGCAGAGTTCTCCCACAAAATTAATGTCTGACTTACTATTTACCTCTTAGGCATCATTTCACATCATTCTTTCTTTTCTATATTTATGCTGTATTATACAGTCAATTATCACTTTGCATTTTTAAGAATTTAACAATCTTGGGCTGGATGGTGATGGGGCACACTTTTAATCCCAGTACTTGGGAGGCAGAGGGAGGCAGATAAATCTCCATGAGTTTGAGGCCAGCCTGGTCTACAAGAGCTAGTTCCAGGATAGCTAGGGGTGTTACACAGGAAAAACCCCATCTCAAAACAAAAACAAAAACAAAAAACAATCAAACAACAACAACAAAAAACAAAACTAAAACAAAAAAAATAACAGTCTGTACTAAAGGAGACAACTTTCAGGAGAAAAGAAAGAAAAAGGGCAAAAAGACTAAGAAGAATCCCATACCAACATAATAGATGTAAATAGGACAATATAGCTAGCAAAGGGAAAATAAAGAGAAATATATAATTGAATTTGGTAAGATAATATGACATAACTCATATACATTTGTTGCATGTTTATCACACACAAACACACACACACCATACACCTAGAATAATTGTGCCTTCATCCATTTAATGATCTTTCAAATATGCTTCCCTATTAGCTTAGATTTTTCTATGTAAAAGCAATAATAGTTAATATTACTGTGATGTTTTCCGAGTTCCAATTTCAAAAGAAATAGAGAACTTTTAAGCACATACTTATCATGTTTTCAGTAGAGAACATCAAGGAAAGACTATTAATATAAAATGCATTTTTGCCTTAAAATGCCTGTAATCATTCATAGAGCTGGTGACAATTTAAGTAAGGAGTTTTGATTTATATATTTAGGGAGATTCAGTGTGACAAGAAAATTCACTGATTCTAAAAGTATTTGCAAAATGGCACCCACCGTAGCTAGTCTCCCAGGTTATAGGATATATCAAGATGCCCTTAATAACAGGAACAAAGAATGATTCCTAATGGTGGGAGCAGGTGTATCTTAGCTTCTTTAGCATGCTCGTGGAATGCTTCTGCCTATTGGGTTGCCTTGCCACCATGGACCCTTCTGTGTGCAACTCCAATGGACTCATTGGTTTACTAAGTTGGACTTTGGTGGTACTGTTACTTTGGTCTATTTTTGATTCTCTATCTGAGGTGAGTATATATATATATATATATTAATTTCCACAGAAATGTCACGCAGTGGCTACTCATATCTTTTTAAAGTTACTCAACAATGCACCCCATTTTTGTCTAAAAAATGCTAAACAACTGAAATATATAAAAACTACCATTTATAATAAACATAATTGAATCACATGAAAACTCAATGAAATATAATTGAGAAGGATTTTAGAATCATTGCAAATGAAAGAGAATGTTGTCTATGGACTAGTTAGCCGCAGTTAACCTTTATAATGGAGTCCCTGGAATATACATTAATAACAAAACTTGGGCATATGAAACAATGTTTCCTGTGGGGCGATAATGCCTGTGGCTGGTTTTAAATTTTGTGCCAGCCTTAAGTAATTCACTTCTGACTTGAGCATTGTTTATCTCTCTAGCTTCATGAGCATGTCTCCTCTATTGTGTCAAGCTAAAACCCAAAGATTTCTTCTATCTTATCCCATAGATCACTTTCAAATTTAATAAGCAAGAAGGTAATCTAGAATATTAGAACTTAGTGTGTGCCTGTTAGTGTTGTGGAGTTGATAATGTAAATTTTGAGTAAGCAGTGAGGGGGAACTGCTATTGTTTCCACGTGAACCCCTCTTTCAGCAACACTATCTAAGGTGCTTAGAGGATCAATCCAAAATCTATTAGACATTCCAAATTTGGTAAAAGCACATAACTGTTGCCCACATTCAGCGGGCCTAGTTCGGGTTCAGCTCAGAGTTCATGAGTTCCCAGTAGTTAGGGTTAGCTGTCTCTGTGGTTATCCTAATCATGATCGTGGGACCGGGACATATCCAGGGTGCATGAACTGACTTGTTGGAGTTTATTCCCTATTGTGGGATACTTTGCTCATCTTTAATACAGGGGGGAGGGCCTTGGTTCTGCCTCAACTTTTTATGTCAGACTTTGTTGACTCCCCAAATGAGGACCTACCCTCTCCATGGAGTGGATGGAGGGATGGGATGGGGCAGAGGGTGTGGAAGAAAGGGAAGAAGGGGGAATTGGAGTTGGTCTATAAAATGAAAACAAAAACACTTAAAAATTAGTCAAACCAATTTCCTCTAGTTCTAATATGCTATCTATTCTTTGTAAACACAAAATCCTAATATTATTACTATTTTTGTAGTCATGAGTAAAACTGATAATTCACTAGGAAGATGTAGCCAGCTGTTCCTTAAAACCAAGAACCATTAAAAGCCAATGTAGCTGACAGCTGTGATTAACAGAATTTCAGTTAGATAAAGAGTCAAGTGTGGGACTTTTTATTCTTACCAGAATCTAATTTTATTAATTTTGGGTGATTTTATTTTGTGAAAAGCAACAAAAATTATTTACAAGAAAATGTCTCTTTGATGTTATTGAGTATAATTGAGTTAATAATCTTTTATATTTTAATCTTGATAAATTTCCCCATGAGTCCTAACTAGTTGAAACAGGCTTCCTTCTGGTATAAGAAACACACTCAACCTATAGCTTTTTCTTGGGAACGGATATTACTGGCTTTAAAACACAAGTTAGCTTTGCCAGACAGCCACATCCATCACACTTAGGAATGAGAGACCAAAGGGGTGTGCAGGAGCTCGATTTTGTTGGAACTTCTCAAACAAATCTTTTACGGACAGCACATTCTTGAAATCTGTGCGTCCCCATCTCTTAAGAGCCATCAGGGAGTTCTGGACTTTGGCACTCCACAGCTAATGGAAGTCAGCAGCATTTGTCATCAGGCTGACATTTTCTTGCATGAGGGACACAGAGAACAAAACAAAGCCACTATTGGAAGTTAGCACACAGAAACATTGAGACTGCTAACTTCAATTAAATGTTGCTATCACAAAGACAATGCTTAATTACACAATAAGATACCTTATTTTACAACAATATACAGTTAATAGAGTCTACCTGTTATAAAATTATTGAGCCTTGGGCCCACAGCTGTCCACTGCGTAACTTAAGGCAGCCTGGAAGCTAAACACCTCTGTTTCCATAGGTACATCACTTCCCTCTTTTTCTGCCTTAACCTTTGGGTCAGGTTCCTGCTCAATCCTGCACATAAACATTTAAGACATGGGATTCATTAAAGAATTACACATTTTTATCATACACTTGCTTATCCTCTCCTCAAGGATATAGATACTAATATAAGAGAAATTAAAATATTTTCACTATTTAAAGGAATATCATACTTAACAGATAGTCAGTTCCCTGTTTTTATACCATCCTGTTCCAAGCCACAAATGCATTGCTTAGAATTCTTCAGTAATCATTCAGAACTGAGTGAGGGTCTAGTCCTTGAGATCAAACTTTTTATTGTCTTTGTGACATGTTCTTTCACGGAGTCATTTTATCTCCAAATCACATAAGATGCCAGAAACAATGGATCAGATCTACAAATGCCTTGTGACAGTTTAAAATACCCACACACCCATACATACAGAAGAATCTTTCTGATTTCTTGAAGAACTCCATAAATGTAGAGCAAATTCTATGTTTCATAAAGTTATATGATTAGAATATGATACAAATTGCTTTTATTCATAAAACAACACGTTTAGGACCTAATAGATTTGGGGGGCTGGAGTGATGGTTCAACACTTAAGACACTGGACTGCTCTCACAGAGAGTCTTGGTTCAGTTCCCAGCACCAACATGGAGGATCCTAACTACCTGTAACTCAAGTTCTAGGGGATTTGATGTTTCTTCTGTCCTTGCAGGTTTCCAATTGTGTGTGGTGCCCATAGATTCATTCAGATATACACATCCATAAACATTAAAATAAATAAATAAATGCATTTACAAATGAAGATGCTTAGTTCCAAATTTCCATAATTTTTCAAAAAAAAGTATCAAATTTGGATAGTGGGTTAAAATTTTATTTAATTAAATAACATTTTCCAGATAGTTTTTTGTTTCAAATATTAAAGCATTTCCATTACACAAAATACATGTGAAATATGCATGAAGCATTTTTGTGTGTCAAGATCATTTTTGGTGCTTAGCCACGAGTACATTACTATTCTTTATGCCATTTACTATATAAACATCATTGCACAATGTGATATGTGATTTGCTTTAATTTTATAAACACTTGTAAATTATTATGCACATACATGTTTCTTTGAAATACTATAGACAATAATTTGAGTATGTGAATTTAGGGCTTTATAGATCTTTAATTTAAGAAGAAAATTAGAAAATGATTGCCTGGACAGGTCATAAAAGAAATTTAAAAAAAAATTAAGATCTCTTACATCCATCTTGGCTCATAGGAGCTCATAAAGTCTGAATCAACAACCAGGGAACCTCTATGGGACTGACCTGGGCCTGGTGCGCATGTGTGGTAGTCATGCAACTTGGTATAATTATGAGACTCCTTACAGTGGGAATAGGGACTTGATGTGGGATTCCTTTCTGTATGCAGTGAATATCATTGGTTAATAAAGGATTTGCTTTGGGCCTATAGCAGAGCTACAGGGGAACAGAGCTAAGCAGGGAAAACTAAGCTGGATGCTGGGAGAAAAGAGTGTGGAGTAGAGAGAAGCCATGGAGCTGCTGCCAGAGAAAGATGTCAAAACTGGCCGGGAAGCCACAACCATGTGGTGATATACAGTTTAATGGAAATGGGTTAAATTAAGATGTAAACACTAGTCAATAAGAAGTTGGAGCTAATAGGCCAAACAATGATTTAAATAATATAGTTTCTATGTGATTATTTTGGATCTGAGCAGCCAGAAACAAACAAGTGGCCTCCTTAAAACAGGGCCTGTCACTAATGCTTTGGTTGGCTTTTGGGAACCTATTTCTCATACTGGATCACCTTGCCCAGTCTTAATATAAGAGGGAGTGCTTAGACCTATTGCAACTTGATATGTAATGTTTTGTTGATACCCTTGGGAGGCCTGCCATTTTCTGAACAGAAATGAAGGTGGAGTGGATGGGAAGTGGGCAGAAGGAAGGTGTGGGAAGGGAATGGGAGGAGAGAAGGGAGGAGAGACTGTGGTCAGGATGTAAAATAAATAAATTTAATTAAAAATAAGATCTCTTACATCCTTACTTCATATGATGGTCAAACTTTGCCAAGATATTGCCTTCAAAAGCACTTAAGATATTAGGGAAGCCCACACTTATGAGGCCCTCTCTGTGATGTTCAGAGAGAGGACTAACTTGAAAGTAAAAATCTAGGAGTAACTTGCATTAAATGTGAGCATCATCAGTCTGTGCTTGGGGTTCCAAGAAATCAATGAGGGCCAAGGGAAAGGAAGTTTCCATTGACTCTTTGGTACTTTCTGTGTCTATGTCTCTCTCTGAACTTCTGTATCTGTTTCTGTTTCTCTCTGTCTCTCTGTCTCTGTCTCTCTCTGTCTCTCTCTCTCTCTTTCTCTCTCTCTCCTACAGTGATTTTACTCAAAGTTTGAGGGTTCAGTGCATTAGACATGAATTTCTGAGAGTTTCATATATCATGGTGGGGAAGTCATAGATGCAGGACTTTTAAGACAGTTGGTCACACTGCAGGTGATGTGATTAAGTAGTAGATAATGAATGTTAATGCTTTAGCTAATTTACTCTTTTGTATAAATATAATATCCAAGCCACAGACCAGTGTCGGTCACCTTTAGGGTAGTTTGTCCTACTTGAGTTAATGCAACCTAAGCACTTTCTCACAGTCATGACCAGTGGTCAAGATAATTCTTCCAGATGTACCTAGAGGATGGTATCCTAGGTGATTCTGGATCATGTGATGGTGACAATCAATACTAACCATCCCATTAAGAATGCCACCGGCTACTACACTTCAAAACCAATAATATATATCCTGAGCCATTCTGTGCCCTTTGAAAGGCAATAAAAACTGTGCCATGAGAAGAAATGAAAAATAACCACAACAAAATAAATACTATTCACCAAGCTACCTACTGTCAGTGAGAAATTTTTATTTCATAACGCTTCAGCTTCTGATGCAGCAAACACCTCAACTTTCTTATAATTTTATCTCTTTCTGTTAACTGATTTATGTTACACTAAAAATTTCATTTATTTTCATTTGGCTTGTTCTTGTTTGTCTGATTCTAGTGATAAAAAACGAAAAAAGAAACACAAGGAGCTACAGATTGAGAAAGCACACAAAATATGTTATTAAGAAAAAAGATGTTGGTTGCCAAGATTACATACACAGACTT
>LOJH01024722.1:0-17806 GCA_001685095.1 Ellobius talpinus
TTCCATAACCCACTAAATAAATATCCAACCTCACTCTGCATGGCGTGCCTATTTCCTCGCTCTCTCACCCGCCACACGGATTCCTGCCTGAGACCCAGCTGCCTTCATGACCTGTCATGGTCTTGGACCCGCTGCCCGCTGTAGCCACTCGGGGACCTGCAGCATTTTATTTAAACCATAACAGGTAGATGTAGAGATATCTGGGAGAGTCCAGAGTGGGCATGACCGGACTGAGCTCTGCCATGTGGGGAGAGAGGGAAGGGAAAGGGGAGAGAGGGGAATCGGGTACAGCAGCCACGAGGCCAAAGTTGCAAAAGCAGGTGGGTAATGTCTGAATTATATAGGGAAGAGCCTTTGGGGAAGGACAGCCCCAGCCCCTGGGCTAGAGAGTTCAGGGTAGAGGGTGGGGTATACATGCCATACCCTGTAACAAGTAGGGACTGAGGGGATGCTGGGAGAATCTGGTGGTCAGGTCCACTTTGATTTGTTAAATAGGCACTTTAGTCATTTTTCCCAGGATGTGAGACTTAACAGTATCCACTCTGGTGGAGAGAGACAATGGGTAGTAATCCAGAAATGGTAACAGTGTCCCCAGAATGTAACATCCCTATTCTGCAACTGGAGAATTAAAGGTGTTTCCTGGCTACTTCCCAGGTAATAACTTCCTTTGATCTGCGAAGGGGGTGTGTGTTTCCATCTTACCTGGTCCAGGGCTGGTCCTTTGATCCAGGTCTTCTTACTGGATCACTCTCCTGATTTAAGCTGTGCAGCTCAGTACCTGAGTTTCTTAGCATTTGTTTCCAGTTTGCGTGTGCTGTCTTCACGTTTCCAGGCTGGACTGGCACATTTTGTGCTTCCCCAGGGCAAGCACACAGGTCTTTGTCAATTGATGCCTTCTCTTTCCTTTCTTAAACCTTTCTGCCTTACTCCTTTCCCTCCTGCCTCTTCCTCCTCCTCCTGACTGCTCCCTAGCTCATGTGGCCTTTAAACTTTTCTGCAGATTCTCACGTTGAGATTGAATTGGAGCTCTTTGTAAATAAGGCTACCGCCACAAAACTCAACTCAGGCAAAGACAAAATCGAAGACATTCTGGTTTTGCACTTGATCCGGGGAAAGGATTACTTTTTGTCTGTGTCTGGGAACTACCTGCCCAGCTGTTTCGGGTCTCCCATTCATACGTTGTGCTACATGAGGGAGCCAATCTTAGACCTACCACTGGAAACCGTTAGCAGGCTGGTGAGTAACAGACTCTGAGAAAACATCCAGTAGTGGGCAGCTTGGGCCCAACACTATATTTCTCTATCTACCTTCCTGGGTGTAAGCTTTTTGTAGCCTCCTAGAGCTTGTTTAGGATCAGTGTAACAAGCTACCCACTCCTCACCAGTCAGCTTTTTTCTGCTGGTCCAGCCGAGGCTCATTTGTGCTAATGTAATCAAGCAGCAGCTGTTTTGGCCACCGTGTTGAAGGTAGCCTCTTTGCCTGCCTCAGTGTTGCTTGCCTTCTGGCTTCTGCACGTGGACCCTCAGCATTCAAGAAGTGAGCTCAAGCTTCTGCAGGTAGAGGCAAGAAGAAGAGAAAAGCTAAGGCCTTACATGGCATGGCCGACGAAGCCCACAGAATATCACTTCTGCTTTGCTGTGTGGTTTGGAGCAGGTTGTGAAGCTAGCCCGGATTCCAGCATAGAGAGACTCCACCTCCTCCTGTGGACAGCTGTGGAAGATGGCCACACTTTCTTGTCTTTATTTCATACCCGTGCACGTGTTAGAGCAGCAAGCGACAGTAACAAAGCTCCATGGGCTGGCACTTCACAGTTTGAGAGGCTGACGTATACGACAAAGATCCCTGATGACTTGTTTGATGAGGGCCCACTTTCCTCAGTGTCCTCATATGTCAGGAGTGGGATACTCTTGGTTTTCTTATTGCACATCAGTCCCATTTGTGACTACATAGCCCTTATGACCAACCACCTCCAAAGGCCCCATTTCCAGATACCATCACATTGGTGACTAAGATTCATTATGGTAATCTAGGTGGGATGGAGGAGACACATAGCATAACCATTCAGTGTCCAGCGAGCAGTGCAGTAGGGAAATTTTGCCACGATCCTAAGTTCCTAGTGAAAGCTTTCTATTTTAAAAAACTGTCATCCGGGGGACTGAGAGATAGCTCATTTGATAAAGTGTTTGCCATGCAAGCATTAGGGCTTGAGTTTAGTTCCCCAGAACCCACATAAAAGGTATATGTCTGCCCGGTGGTAGTGGCACATGCCTTTAATCCCAGTTCTTGGGTGGCAGAGACAGGCGGATCTCTGAGTTCAAGGCCAGCCTGGTCTACAGGAGTTCCAAGATAGCCAAGGTTACACAGAGAAACCCTGTCTTGAAGAAAAAAAAAAGAAAAGAAAGAAAGAAAAATAAAGTTACATGTCTGTGATCCCAGCTCTGGGAGATGGGGACGGGTGCCATGGGAACCCATTGTCTAGGCATTCTTGACAAATTGGAAAGCTCCAGGCTCAGTGAGAGACCATCTCAAAGTAGAAATCAACTAAAGAAGACACTCAGTATTGACCTGGTTACCACATGCATATGTACATACACACACACACAAACCGAACAGACAAATAAATAATGATGATCTGGCAGGTTATCTTAAAACAAGTTTGCTAAGAACCAAAAGGCTCCTATGGTGACCATCCTAGCACAAGGGGACAAGTTTGGCACAGATTTGGGCAATTTGAACACTTTTTTCTTAGAATGCATATTTTCAATTAGGAACTCTTGAACTATCCACTTTTTTCTTTTTTTTTTTTTTCATTTTGGTTTTTTGAGACAGGGTTTCTGTGTGTCAGAGCCCTGACTGTCCTGGAATTCGCTCTGTAGACCAGGCCGGCCTTGAACTCACAGAGATCTGCCTGCCTCTGCCTCCAAGTACTGGAATTACCCACTGTAGCCTGGGTTAACTATTCTCTCTGTTATTTAATGTAGATGAAAATAAAGCCAGTCAAGGAGAGCCATTTGTCACAGGTCACGTGGTGAGTGGCAGTGGACCTGGAGTTTTGGCTCACAAGTGTGTGCTCTTTTCATGCACCCTCTCTGATTCTAGCAGTGAATTGCTGGAAGAGCTTTTTTCTATGGAGTTAGGCATATACTACTTCATTCATTGGAACTGCTTGTCACCACTCTCCCTATCCTTAAAAGTCACCGTTTGTCACCCAGTCTTATTGCCTGGCCTCGTTTTTTATTTTTAATTTTTAGCCTCTGGAATGTTTGGTTTAGAAAAGCTTCCCTTTGCTGTTTGCTGTCCCTGTATCGTGCATTTTCCTGAAGCTCCACCTTGTCATGACTTGTTTTTCTTTCTTTGGAGACTTTGATGCCAGTGCAGACTGCGGACAACAGGAGCCAGCTGGAGAACCCCCTGGAAATCCCCAAAGAACTCTGGATGATGGTCGATTACCTGTATAGAAATGCTATCCAGCAGGTAGGCTGGGACTAAGGCAGTCAGACGAGACTGCAGCCAGGCTGCCTTTGAGAGACCAAGAACTTTTGTATGGAAAGCTTTTGTCCCGGGGAATCTGTGGAGAATTGTTGTGCCCCCAGGGAGTGAGTGACTATTTCATACTTGACCCTGATTCCCCATTGGGAAGCAAAGCTAACTTCCCAGCTAAGTTTCTTCCCCAGGCCTCTTAGTCTCTTCAGAGAAGGACTTCTGAATGGCTCCTGGGAGGTCATTTTGATGTCTTTTGCAGGAACTCTCACCTGCTTCTGAGAATGGGAGGGGCTATCGTGTTGACTTCAGGCAGAGGACAGATGGAACCCCCAGGCTGATTTCTGGAGAGATATAGGCAGGCTTCCTGAGATTTGTGGCCAGTTTGACTGACTTGACCATATAGATTTATGAGGTCCAGGCTCCGAAGCCTCATAAATGGGATGGAAGAGGTCACAGGAGGCTGGTGGGTTAAGGAGAATGTGGGGAATCACAGACTATTAAGATAAATTTTATTCAGCAGCACACAGGCCACCAGTCAGGCTGACACTGACAGGCACCCAGGCACAGGATATCACACAGTCTGTATAGAGGTAGACACAGAGGCAGGCTGGTAAAGACAAAGGTTCTTGCCTCTGATCTCAAAGCTGTGTTTATAGAAATTTTAATATTGCAGCAAGATATATTCATATTCTTTTCCCTCTCTCCTTCCCTCTTACTCGTGTCCTCCTCCCTCTCTTCTCCCCCTCTCTCACTCTCCCCTCATCCTTGCCCACTTCCTGCCCTACACCTCCAGTGCTGGGGACTACATTTAGGCCTCCTGCATGTTAGGTAAGCACTCTAACAACTGAGCTGCATTCCCAGCTGTTTATTTTTTGAGTTAGTATTTCACTATGTAGCTCAGGCTAATGGGAAACTCCCTAGTCCTAGACTAGTTTTGAACTCATGATCCTCTTGCTTGAGCCTCCTATATGCTGGGACTGGGACTCCACCATGCCTGGCTTTTTCTTATTTTTCCCCACTCACACTGGTGTTGCAGTATACCATATTGTGTTCATTTAATGCTCATAATAACTTTTGGAGGAAACATGCCCTGAAAGGTGGGCAACTTACTCCCAAGCTGATGAATATACAATAGTGACTTTTGTTTTTAAAAATTTTTTAATTGAATTTTTAAATATACATGTCTTATGTATATGTGTTATACTTATTATCTTGTTGTTCTTATAATTTTGGTCATGCTATTGTTGGAACCCTGGGCCTTAGCTCTCTACCACTGAGTTACACTCCCAGGCCCCAGAATTCACTTTTATGAGCAGTCCATCTCCTCTGTAGATCTTTCAAATGTAACTTGTGAGCAACATATGTAATATTTATTAATAGTTATATTATGTTGAGTTGCTTTATAAAACAAATGAATCCAAAATATCTTGAAACTAATAGAATGATGTTTACTTACATATTTTTATTTGCATAAGGTCTGAGGAGTCTTTCTGCCCCTCACCACTATTTCCTTTTTGTTGTTGTTTGTTTGCTTTGGGTAAGGATCATAGTAGCTTTCAATCTTACACACGGCACATCTCTCATAACACTGTGGGATACGTGCTCTGTGTGGCTTTTCTCGTACCCTGGGTCTTGTTTTATGTAGCATGGCCTACCCATAGCTTTATAATGCACGCCTAATGACGTATGGTAAAGCCATGCAAGACCCTGAAGATGAGTTAGTCACATCAGCCTAAGTCTCATTGTCCACTGGGGTGATTCAGAGGTCTCAGTACACAGCTGATGTTTGGACTCTGGTGATATGGGTAAGTCAGAAAATCACTGCCAGTTTTCTGAGAAAATAATTGTTTTGTGGGTTTCTTCCCTCTTGCAGGAAGATCTGTTTCAGCAGCCAGGCCTGAGGCCAGAATTTGAACATATAAGAGACTGCTTGGATACTGGAATGATTGATAACCTCTGTATCCTTCAGAAATTTGTGTGTGCGTGTGAGAATATGAGAGCTTTTAAAAGAGAGAGAAGCATATCTCAAAGCCTGGCGTCTGATAGTGTGCCCTTGGCTAATAGGCTCTACTTAGAACCTTCTCAGAGAGGACGTTACGACTTCAAGCAGTCAGCTTGGCACCTGACAAACAGCTTGGTGCCTTCGAGATGTGGGCTGGCATCCTAGCACTGAGTAGAGCCTGACTGAGCAGGCAGCCCTTCTGGCACATGCTTGTCCCTGGGCCTTCTATCCCCGGGCATCACTGTCACCTGTTCCTTAACAGTGGGCCAAAGGTGCCAACAACCATTCCGTAGCTGAAGCCTTGCTGCTTTTTCTAGAGAGCCTGCCAGAGCCTGTCGTCTGTTACAGCGCCTACCATAAATGCCTGGAGTTTTCTGGCAACTGCGTAGCCAGCAAACAGGTAAGGGGAGCACTGAGCATTAGCATGCATAGTAGCTAGCCCTGGGCATGTGAAGCCTGGCACAGCCAAACAGAGCAGGCCCTCAAGTGCAGTGGTTTGGAAGATGAACTTTTTTCTCTCTCATGCCTGCTCTTCCTCTCATGTCCCCTTTGCTTTTAATAGCTTCGCCCTTAATTCCAGTGACTCAACTCTGAAACCTGAGGCATTTCGGATTCCTCCCTCTCCTCACCACCCACACACCCAGTCCCATTGATCTATCACTTTTCCCCTCACCGCACACACCCAGTCCCATTGATCTATCACTTTTCCCCTCACCGCGTACACATACCCAGTCCCATTGATCTATCACTTTTCCGCTCTCTCCCGTCGTCGTCGTCACTGTTTACGTGGTGCATTGCTCTGTGCTAATGTGCTCCTTCTCTTCTTCGTTTTGCGTGCTCCAATTAGATCGTGAACTTAAAGGTGCCATCCTATTAGACAAAACTATACTTACCTCTTTTTTAAAAAAATTATTTTTATGTACATTGGTGTTTTGACATGGGTGTCAAGTCCCCTGGAACTGGAGTTACAGACAGTTGTGAGCTGACATGTGGGTGCTGGGAATTGGACTCATGTCCTCTGGAAGAGCAGTCAGTGCTCTTAACCACTGAGCCATATTTCCAGTCCCATACTTACCTCTTTGTTCACTGTTTTTTAATGATTCTTCTCATTTCTTTCTCTTTCTTTTCTTTTCCTTCCTTCCTTCCTTTCTTTTTTTTGTTTTGTTTTTTATTTTTGTTTGGTTTTTTTGAAGCAGGGTTTCTCTATGTGACTTTGGCCTAGAATTCAGTGTGGCCCAGACTGACCTCAATTCATTATCCTTCCACCTCAGCTTTCCAAGTGCTGGGATCACAAGTGTGCATCACCACACCCAACTCGGTGATTGATAAAATAATGAACAACAGTTGCCAACAGTACGTGTTCCAGAACCTTCGTTCATATCCATTGAATCTGGGTGTCTTCTGGAACCTGCCTTTTCCCAGCTCCCCAGCTGATTCTTCTGTGCAGATACGTGGGCTATTCACTGGATTCCAGCCTGGATTACCATTCCTGTGCCTGTGCAGCCAGTGTATTCCTGCCAGTATTGATATCTCCTGTTCTCCCTGCTTATCAGTTTGCTTTCTCTTGCCTTCTATGCCCCCCATACCTAATCCTCACTGTTACAAGTCTAATTTTATCTTATATTCAAGACCCAACTAAAATGTCTTAATTCCCTCAAGTTGTCTGAGAACATGGAAGTTCTCAGAATTAGAAGTCTGACCTCTAAATCATGCAGCATTTGACCTTTTATGCGTCTGATACTTATGCCAAGTGGTGCGTGATTAGCTCTGCGTGCATTCTTACATTTGTAAGTCATAATCTCAGTTCCTGGAAGTGGAAGCAGGCAACTTGTCAAGTAATTGAGTGAAGCTGCAAACCCCACCTCTCTCTCTTTCAGGTCATTTCTACTCTCCCCACATTCCACAAAAATGTCTTCAACTACTTGATGGCGTTTTTGCAAGAACTGCTGAAAAATTCAGCAAAAAATCATTTGGATGAAAATATTCTAGGTAAGTAGCCAAGTGTCTGGGGCGAGCATCTCTACAGAGTCACTGAGGAAGGAAGCGGAATTAAAATGTGTTTTCTTTTCTACATTCACCTCCTCTTTTCCTAGCCTTTACTTCCTTTTTTCCCAAAGCTCAGAGGAAAGTATTTTTTTTTAACTTTTTAAAAGATAGGGTCAAGTTATGTCTGTTGCCAGAGCTGGCCTCAAACTCACTGTGTACCTCATGCTGACCTTGGTTCCCTGAATGCTGCAATGTGCCGCTATGCCCTGTTCTGAATGAAGTTTATATGCAAATTGTTTGAGGCTGGAAGGATGACTTAGTGGTAGAACACTTGGCTCACATGTGCAAAGCCCTGGAGCTGCCTGTTTCAGCTGGACTAGCTGGCTGGCACGTCCGCAGGATCCACCTCTCCACCTGCACACCGCTGGGGTTTCAGGTGTGTGCCAGTGTGCCTGGCTTAGGGGTGGGTGCTGGGGTCTGCACTCAGGTCCTCTCATGTTTGCCTGGCAGGCACTTTACTCCCTGAGCCATCTCCACAGCCCACTGTATAACTCAGACTTGGCCGGAGCACATGTACCACCACACCCAACTGTGGTTTTTCAAGGAGAAAATACCTGGGCACAGTGGTGCACATCTTTAATCCCAGGACTCAGGAGGTAGAGGCAAGTGGATCTCTTGAGTTTGAGGCAGCCAGGGTCTGCCTTTAAAATTTTTGCTTTTGGATAGTCCTTCCTCTCTCCTAGTCACCCTAGTAGTCTGGCTGCTAAATGGTGTTTTCTGCTTCTGTCATGCACAGCTAGTATATTTGGCAGCTTACTGCTCCGAAACCCAGCTCATCCCCAAAAACTTGACATGACGGAGAAGAAGAAGGCCCAAGAGTTTATTCATCAATTCCTCGGCAGTCCAGTCTGAGCCTCAGTACTTCTCTCCTGTCTTACCCAAGCAGCCACAATGGTCAACCCTGCCTGTTTCAGCTCAAGAGTTGCCCTAAAGTGCTCTGAGGCCAGCTGGAAGCAAGAACGGCAGCTACCTGTTTCTTGAGCCTAGACCTGCTCCTTACCCACGCCATTGGCTAGTACACCCATCTTGACTTGTGAAAACATGGCGGAAATCCACAATTATAGAACTGACATTCAATGTTCACCTTTAGTTATTTAACACAAATAGAGCTCTATTTGTTTATATTTTTTTAAAAAAAAGTTAAGTAACTGTACTTTGCCTTACTCAAACTGCCTCTGGGACATACAGTCAGTGAGTTCCCTGTATCCCTGACTGAGTATCTCAATTAGGTATTTGGGCTAGCTGAAGTCCTTGAAGAACAAGTTGGACAGCAGGAATTTGGTTAGATGTTCCTGGATAAACAAGTTTTAGCCATTCCAGATGCTCCCAGTGTCTAATCTGAGGACCTGTATATACACAGGGCAACACTGTCCCCTTTCTAATCAGCTCCAAGGCCTCTCAGTGGCCCCTAAAAGCACAGAAGAAAAGGGGGCTCCAGTGAAGCAAGTGGGATTTTGTAGGTCAGACTCCTCCCAGCTGTATATAATGTATCCCCTCTCATATGTGTAATATATTTTAATGATAAATGTATTTTTAACAGTCATGATTGTCTTCTTTTTCTTTTTAAAAGTTACGTGGGGGGGCGGTGGTGGTGGTGGTATATGCATGTGTGAATGCTGGTGCCAAGAGAGGCCAGAGATTCTTGTGAAGCTGGAATGACAGGTGGTTGTGAGCCACCCAATGTGGGTTCTGTGAATTGAACTCAGGTCAAGCGCAGTAGATGGCCTTAACCACTGAGTCTTCTCCCCTCATTCCCCCCTCTCAAAATATGGTAGTTCTTGGCAGATGGGCCTTTGTGGCTTAAGCACAGAAGCAGCTGGTCAGGCGCCAAAGAGACGTGTGGCAGTCTAGTGTGTGAGGGTCATTATTCAGTATTACCCAAGCAGAGGGAATAGCTCCGCAGTTTGGGGCTGAATCCTGATATAGCCTATTAGGGCATTGCTCCAACCTAAACGTTCCAGAGAAGTCGCTCTTGGGGAAAATAAACAGTGGCTTATGCGAGCGTCTACTAATTATATTTACTGGACTATAGTAGAAGTACGCGCAAAATCGCTTCTTTGGCTTTGGAGTACTGCTACCAGGTAGTAGTTTCAAGGGTCTGTAGGCTGTGTATTAACGCTGAAGAGGGGATCGGCCAGTAGGTGGCGCTGACCCTCCCGAGCTCGAAAACCCTCCCTAGGACAGGAAAGTTGGGACGGCCACCTCTGCCAGACGTCGGAACGGGAAGCGACTGGAACAGTCCGCTCTGCTTTCGGATCCTAGGACCTCAGCCAGGCGAACTACGCTGCGTGACAAGGGCGCAGTGGAGGGAGAAGAGGGATGCCACGGTCTAGCCTACGCGCCTGGAAAGCGGCGGCTCACTGCGCCCTTCCCGCTGCAGCTATGGGCGCAGTCCGGGCTGAGGACACCTCGGGCTCGTGGCTGGTGTCGCGTGGTCTCCAGAACCCAGCACCGGCCGCTCCCTACGGTCGGCTTCCCCAGCCGCCCAGGAGCTCCTGACGCCGCTCACCCCGCCCACGGCCTGCCGGCTGGAGGCGCGGTCCCAATCCTGGGCGGCAGAAGCCAATCAGAAGCAGCAGTGGGCGAAGGAACCCGCCGGCCTCTCCTTCCTCCGGAAAGAGGAAACGGAAGTGACGCTAGGGACAGGTGGGGGCAATCATGGTGCCGCTGGGGAGGGGAGAAGCTGCCGCTGCCGCCGTTGCCGGGAGCCGCGGAGGTAAAAGCAGAAGCTGGAGTGGCTGGGGCTGAGACTCCCCGGGGGGCGCGGGACATGGGCTCCCTGCCGAAGCCGTCCCGGGTAGAGACTTCATTCCACTCACCAGAGGGACCCCACCCCTCCTCCGTTTCCATGGGGATGGGTATCCAGCCCCCCTCTCTGTTTCCATGGAGACCCGGACCCTGCCCCTCTTCACCCAGCTCGTAGCCCCCAGCCTGCCTCGGGGTTTTTCTGTGTAGCCCTGGACTAGGGGTGCTTTCCCGAGGTCAGGTTCCTTCTGCCAGTCTCTCAGGGGTGCTCGGTTCACACTCCTCGGCCACACTCGCACCTCCTGGTCTTGTTTGTTACGGAAAGTTGGTCTCTGCGTTGCCGCCGAAGGTGCCGGGGCAACCCACCGGGAGCTCTCGGTATTCTTATCTCTCGTCTCAGAGACAGAGAAACGTGCCTTTCTAGGGTTGCGTAAGCAAAGGTTCGGGCTGGTTCCTCTCTGATTAGATCCCTTGACCTGTGTCTGGTAACTACCTCGCCTTCTTGTCGCTCTGGCTCGTAAAGGTTCACTTACTCACCCTGAGCAGAAGAGAAAATGCAGAACCAGGCTGAAAACCAAGTGATGTGCTGATTATTTTAAATTCTCCTTTTGTGTCTGCCGAACCCACATTTGTAGAACCTGTGTGTTTTCGGGTGCAGGAAGAATCACCATTCCAGACCATGAAAGCTTCAAATTTGGTAATTTCCTCAAGAGACTGTATCTTCGAAAAGAGACGTTATCTGCTCATCTGTCATTCATTTTGTTGCTATTTCCTGCGTGCCTCGTGTCAGTATGGTGTGTGAGGGACAGCCTTTCGGGGCAGAAAGCCTAGTCACTCTGTTACAGGCATACTCTCTGGCCCATGTCATGTTTTAGGATACAAATAATTAAAATGATTTGCATTGGCTATGATTTATTAGGGGTTAACCCCTCCACCCCACGTGTTCTAGCAACGAGGGAAAGAGTCTATCCTCTTTCTACTGTCTGACAGGATTGTGTTTTACATGCCGTTTCTCTTTCACTCCTTATGAGACGGGGACTGTGAGTCCCACTGTAGAAAGACAAGGCACCGTTTGGCCAAGCAGTAAGGGGCAAACCAGGATTTGTAGGTGATTGTGTTCAAAGTGTTGTTTCTGCACCATCAACTACACGAGGCTATGTACTGCCTCACGGTGTAACTGAGGGGGAGGGTGTTCGAATGGGAGTGCCTCACTTGAGGTTTATAGCCGCTGTTCCTTGAACTGCATGCAGTTTGCTCTTTTCTCCTCATTAGGTGAATACCCATCTTTAAGGTGTGTGACAGTAAATCACAGTTAGGTCTTCTGAACTGCTAACTTTAAATTTTTGAAAAAGAAAAAAGATATAGTACTTTCCCTTAACAGTGACTGATTTTGCCAAATCTTAAATATTTCTAAGGAAGTTTTTTTTTTGAGATTCTCGCTGTGTATCCCTGGTTTACCTGGAATTCACAGAGATCTGCCTTCCTCTACCTACCAGGTGCTGGGATTAAAGGCATGCACCACTATGCCTAGGCCTGAATTGCTGTCTCTTTTGTTTGAGACAGGGTCTTATCATGTAACTATGGTTGACCTGGAGCTCACTGTGAAGGCCAGACTGATCTTGAACTCACAGAGGTCTGCCTGCCTCTGCCTCCCTCCCAAAGTCTGGGGTTAAAGCATTGGTTTGCTCTTTAAAACGAGGGAGAACGATCCCTAAGGTGTTTAGGAGGTAGTTGAGTCTTGTGCCATGGCTGTCTGACTCTGGTGTTATCTGTTGCAGAAAGGCCATTACCATTCTGTTTCTCACAACTGGGCTGAGCACAACAGAACCATGGGGGAACACAGTCCAGACGACAATATCATCTTCTTTAAGGGAGAGGAAGATGACCTAACCCCGGATGACAAGATGCTCAGGTTTGTGGATGACAGCGGACTGGTGCCTTCCTCATCTGGAACTGTTTATGATAGGACCACTGTTCTCATAGAGCAGGACCCTGGCACTTTGGAGGATGATGATGACGACGGACAGTGCGGAGAACACTTGCCTTTTCTAGTGGAAGGTGAAGAGGGCTTCCTAATAGATCAGGAAGCAATGTCCCAGGGTTATGTACAACACATTATCTCACCCGATCAGATTCATTTGACTATAAACCCCGGTTCCACGCCCATGCCAAGAAACATCGAAGGTGCGACCCTTACTCTGCAGTCGGAATGTCCAGAAACGAAACGCAAAGAAGTAAGTAAAGCAGCAGATGTGGGCCCAGTGTGGCTGTGGGGCAGCTCTTTGTGCAGCGTGCTGGCAGTTTTAACTGGGGTTAAAGGAGCTCCTGGGCTTAGAGCCTGCAGTAGTCTTGCCTGTCAACAACACATCCGCTTCCTGTTTTGTTGTGACTGCTTTCTAGAACTGTTGGATTGTATGGCCACATTGTATTGAGAAATACCACGTTGTAATATCATAATATTACATATAAATAAAGTAGAAATGTCACCGAAGTGAATGCATGATTATACTGCGAAAGTCACAGCGTGGCTCCTCTGCTAGCAGAGTGGCCAGGTTTGTGTCTGATAGCTAGCTAGAACTGGCTGTAAATGCTTTGTTTTGGAGATGACTGCGGAAATGTGCTTTATTAATTTAATGACTGTTTAATGGATAGTGACGGGTAGTTTTTATACTTCAGGCCAGAGACCACAAATGAGACCAGGTTAGCGGAAAGTTGCCACATTCGTATTCAGATAATGTGGATAAAGTAATGCCTTTTGGGATATCCTGGAAACTGTAGAGCATTTTTCAAATTGTAGTGCCGACTTTGAATGAAATCAACGATACGGCTTAAAAGTTATTCAGGAACTAGTGCAAGTTAATTTAAGTTAAGTTAAGAGAGATTCCTGGCAATTACTGTGTTGAGGACTCAATGTCAGGTACTACCTAGCAGAAATAGACCTCATTTCTTTAGGAAATGTTTTCCTTTTCTGATTTAGTGAAGGTTTGAAATTACATGCAACTTGTACAAATGACTTATTCATGACATTTGGCTTTTCCTTTATAACCTTAGACTCATTAGTTAGGGGTGGAATGTCTGCCTAACATACTTAAAGGCTTGACCTCTAGCCCTGCAAATAAATAAATATCGTGGAGCTGTAAATGCTTTAGAGAGACCCAGTAATCTTTGCAGCACCTCAGACGTCTGTTCTTTGGTCTGTGCTTGAACCTTCCAGAATGGTAAGAGCACAGGCTCTCGGAGCTCAGTCCAGTTCATTTGTTGGCCTGCTCTGATTGCTAGGAAGCTTTTGCTTGTATAGGACCAAGGTATAGTGTAGTGCTGCTCCCAGCCTCCAGGGCTGTCTTCCTGAGAACCTTTCTCCCATGGGGCAGCCGGCACATTTTTAAAGGTCCCACCACGTCCTTTGGTACAAGCTAGCCACCTACACTCAGATATCTTTCTGATGGCATTGTCCCCCCAGTCGCTCCTCAATCTGGTTGCCTTTAACTGAAGGAATTCCAGTTTTCCAGTGTCCTTTTAGAATCCAGAGTTGAGCATGGTCTCCCAAGCGTGAGTCAGCAGTGCCAGTCGTGTGGCTCTTATCTGTCTCTTCATCTGGACACTGTACTACAGTCACTGTGGCTCTCATCTGTGTTTATTATCAGCATCTCACTGTTGGCTTGTGCTTGGAAACCTTTAGAATAGTGGTTCTCGGCCAGGGTCATTTTTGCCCCCCAGGAGACAGTTGGTTGTCACACGGGGGATGTGCTAACTGGAATCTTGTAAGTAGGCGCTGATAATGATGTTAGATATTTTATAATGTACAGGCTAGCCTCCGATGACAAGTAATTACCCCAGGTGTCTTCAGGGCTTGGCTGGAAGAGCCCTGTTCTGCATTCTCGTAGGTGCAGCTGTCAGGTTCCATGCTGGGGAAGGCAGACACTCTGTTAAGCCTCAGGAATTTTCTTGTTGGTTTCAGCCCAGTGTGGGAGCTTGTACAGGGGTCCATCTGCCTTCAGCAGACCCAGTTATTCGTTGTTGCTGTTGTTGTTGTTGAGATGGCTCGCGTAACCCAAGCTGGCCTCCAACTTGCTGTGTAGTTAAGGTTGACCTTGAACTTCAGATCTCCCGCCTTTCCCTTTTCAGTGCTAGGGTGACAGGCACGTCCCTGACCTCACAAACATTTCAAGCAAGGTGCTGTGATTGCAGATGGTTCTCTGCAGCATGGAGGTAGAAATACCTGATGGCAGAAATGTGAGCACTAGGGAAAAAGAGGTAGCAGTGAAGGGAACCAGTGCTATTTGATTTGTTTTAGCCAATTAAAGAGGAACGAGAATAGTTTGATTTTTGTTGTTACAACTGAATACCACAGGCCAATTCTCAGCTGCATGCTTAGGTGAGCCTTCAGGGTGGTCTTAAAAATGTCTTCAGTTTATGAGAAAAGCAGGGCGTGAGTGTTTCTGAGAGGATGGGGAACAGAGAGAGGCAGAAAGCAGAGGCCCCTTCCCCTCTTTAGGGAGTGGCCAGCTATCCCCCTAAAACAGGGTTTTTTCTTTTGTATATGTATATGTGTTTTTCTTTTTTGAAACAGGCTCTGGAGGGAGGCGGATTCGAGACAGAGAAACTCGCTCTGTAGCCCAGACTGGCTTCAAACTCTCAGAGTTCCGCCTGCCTCTGCCTCCCAAGTGCTGGGCTTAAAGGCGTGCGCCACTGTGTGCAGCCCAAGGTTTTCTCAAAGTGGTCATCATCCTGCCTCCGTAGTGCTGGGATTACAGGCACATTGACCTCTACACATGTGCCTTGGCACATGCCTCCCCCCTACATGCATGTACACACACACACATGCATGAATGCACACAGAAAATTGGCCTGTGGTATTCAGTTGTAACAACAAAAATCAAACTATTCCCGTCCCTATTTAATTGGCTAAAACAAATCAAATAGCAGTTCCCACCTTGAGATCTACCAAGGAAGAGGGGACGAGACACTTAGTAAACGTAGTAGAGCGTACTAAAGTCAGGGGTGCTGCAAGCCACTTGGGGGCTTCTGTGGGGCCCTGGTACTTGCAGGCTGTGGACCCTACGGGATGCTTGTGTCTGTTCACAGACTTTACACTTCTGAGATACTTTTTGGCTATCTCTTTTTAGTTTAACTACATGTGGCCAGTGCATTTTTTTTCTGTAAAGGGCTAGATAGTAAATGTTCTTGTTCTTACAGACTCTGTGGTCTCTGTTACAACCAGTCAACTCTTCGATTGTAACACAAAATCAATCATAGACAATGTGCAGGTGGGCTGGGGTGGAGCTCGGTCTGGATCACATACCACAGGGCCATGGGTTCTATTCCTGGCACCGCAGTAAAGCAGAAAGGTGCTATATAAATGAGCATGCTGGCCAGAATTGACTTATTGGCTGTAGTGATTGTGTCTACTGGACTAGATCTGGATTCTAATCCAGGGATAGCAGGAGACAGGGGATAGCAGGAGACTAGAAAGCAGTGATTGCTTGCTGAGGCTTTGTGTTGTTTTAGAAGCAGTGGGAGACTTTGGGATTTGGGAGCCAGGAGTAATGTGACTAGCGGACCATTTCAGAGCTGGCTACAGTGGCACCGTCTTTGATCCCAGCACTCGGGAGGCAGAGGCAGGAGGATCTCTGAGTTTGAGGCCAGTCTGGTCTACTTAGTTCCAGGACAGCCAGGGCTGCACAGAGAAACTGTCTCAAATCCCCCTCCCCCCAGAGAAAAGAAAGTAAAGATTCATCTAGGTCTGGACATGGTGGTTGCAAACCTTTAGTGTCAGCACTCAGGAGGCAGAGAGGCAAGTGGATCTCTGAGTTCAAGCCAGCTAGGGCTCCACAGTAAGATCCTTTCTCAAAGCAAAAGATTTTTTTTTTCTCAGTGTGTTGAGTTGCTGCTGGTTGATGAGTGGGTAAAGATTTTAGTAGCTGAGTCTGTCATGATGGGTAATTCAGTCATGTTCAGGCTGTGTGCTGAAGACAAAGTGTCTAGCTCTGCCTTCTACCCCGCCCCTCCCCACTCTAAATGGTGAGTCTTCTAACAAGAACTGGGGCAGGAGGAAAGTTTGGTGGGGAAATGAGTAAGTTTGGTTGGTGTGGACTGAATGTATAGTCCTTGGAATAAGGAGCACAAGCTGAAACCCACTGGAAATGTTACGGAAATGACACGGATCCTAGGTCTCTTCGGGGTGGCAGTATGAACAAGGAAGAAGGTAGGGCCTGGAGAGGGAAAAGGGAGCCAGGGAAAAAGCCAGTAGTCGGGAGAGGGTGGAATGTGCTCTTCTGAACTCTGAGTCAGGAAGGCTGACCTCCTGTGTGACCTGGAAGAGGGACTGAGGAGCTGCAAAAAACACTGGTTCTGTCTCTTGGTCAGCTGCTCCTCACGTTTTGAAAAGGCCTTCAGTTGAGCCCAGGGCACAGAGCGTGAGTGAGGTAGAAGCTGCAATGACAGAACAGGAAGCAGGAAGTGTAAAATTTTGTTTTGTTTTTAAAGTTTGGTACTTGGAAGAGAAAACCATTGAGTAGTGGCTCAGGGGCCTTGAAACTTTGAAGTTTAGGAAGTTTGAGCTGAGCACAGCACAGGGGAAGCAGAGGCAGATGGATTTCCAGACAGCTAGGGCTACATAGTGAGACCCTGTTTCTAAATTAATTAAGGCCTCAAAAGTTTTGACATAGTTCAGGATCTAGCTTTAGGCCACCGTCAGTTAATGATTGCTCTCAAGGGCTCAGGAGCAAATGTTTGAGAAATGTAAGGTAAAATCAAACTCCTTCAGAACCTACTGGGCAGGACCTTTGGCTTGCTAATAGCTAAGAACAAAGAAAATCAGAATCTTCTGAATGCTATAAGTTTATGCTATAAACCATTTTTCAAGGATTAGTAGGGCACATTTTGGTAAATGCTGACCTAGGCAGAAGAGAAGATGGGAGGGAGGAGAGAGGGATGGAGGGGGGAGGAGGAGGGAGGGAGGGGCGATGCAATCTGGTGTTAGCTGTCACTTTCCTGCTTGTGCTCCTTAGCAATTAGTTGCTTCTATTTGCAAGCCTGACTTGCACCATTGGTTTCTTCAGGCCATTTAACCTTGAACAGGACAGGGTCAAGGATGCTATGAGCTCTTTGTCCAGTGTACTATGGGTTTATCTCATTGTAGGGTCCTCCTTCCTATGCATAGTTTGTCCCTCCTATATATAGGATCTATGTTGAAGATTCTATAAGCTAGACTTTTTTTTTTTTAAATTGGGTTTTAGCTGCAGTCCAGGCTGGCTTCAGAGTCGCAGCAGTCTTTTGAGGTCCAAGATTAGAAACGGGAGCCACAGCCCTGGTCTTTCGAGGCCAGACATTCAGGAGGCTTCTCCTCCAGAAGCACACTCTTACCTCAGTCGTTGATTGATAGTGATTTTATTTTGGCTTCCAAATCCACTTAGAGGCCAGTGTTTACGGATGGTACCCGTTACGTGCTCTGTGACTACCCTTGCTGTGACCACCCTTGTCCCTGGAACCTGTTTTAAGCATGGCTTCTTTCTTTCTCTCTCTCTCTCT
>LOJH01024724.1:0-19007 GCA_001685095.1 Ellobius talpinus
AGCATGAGAGGGCCTGCCGATTGCATGGGTGCCCCGGGAAAGTCAGGCCCAGGAGACACTCTCAGCTCTTGAGCCAATATGTATCTTCCTTTCTACTTCTTGACAGAAAGATTTTTAAAAAAATGAATTTACTCTGCCCAAAGTCACTGTGTTTCGGCCCCCCCTCTCCCTTTCCAGGATAGTTTAAACCGTATAATGTTTCTATCCCCCAGATGGAAGAGATGTATCCATCTTCCTTGAGATAGAGTCTTGTCTGGGGTCCTAGGAACTAGCAGCCATATGTTACAAGCTTGCCGATATCATCAGCATGACGTGGGCGGAGTAAAGGGAACCACAGAGAGACAGATGCTGCCACACTGGGCCTATTATATTAACCCTGTGGAATTACAGCTGCTTTCTGTCCACAGCCCCAAAGATCCTCAGCTAACGAGGATGCTGTCTACTTCTCTGAGGATCTTAGGCAGGGTGTACCTGGCCTCGGTCATAGTATCTTCCTGGTCCAAGAATGTTGTAAAGTACAATCTGAAATCTTTGTGGGCCTCAGAGTCCAATTCATTTCCCCTGGAAATGATTTTCTTTCTATTTCATTTTCGGGTTGAGGATGAGAGTAAAGAAAGGAAGTTGGGGATGCTTTTCTAAGGAACCCCAAAATTAAGTGGAAAATAGAGAAACTTACTTTTCCAAAAGTGCAGGCAGCACCAGGGGGACAGCTATGTTGCCTTTTCCGTTGGGCGATTCAGACTGGATGGAAACAGGAGCCAGAACTGAGGATGAGGGATGAAGGAAGCAGCCAGGGCTGCCAAGCTTCAGGTGATGCTGGGGAGGGCCTCTGTTGTCTCTTCTCTTTTTATCCTTTTTCCCCAACTGCTTTCCAATCTGCATTCTGAGGCTCCATCCTAGCAGGGAGCCTCAGTTCCCCTGTCCCATTTCCTGAGAGCCAGTAGGCCTCCTGCCAAATGAGGGTCTAGGATTCCCTGGGATGGACTCACATAAGCATCACTGTTCTCACAGGTACTGTCCCAAGTACAAAGGCCAGGAGACGCCTGATGTCACAATGTGCTCAAGCTGGCAGACATTTCTGCCCAGTTTTCCTGGGACCCTGTGCTGCTCTGCTGCAGCAGTCATGGCTGAAGCACAGGCTTTCAGCTCTGTACCTACACTAGGATCCCCTGGAGAGGGTGGATGTACAGAGTTTGGGGGTGGGACCCATGGTCAGGATGCTTTCAACGCAGCCTTTGCGACTTTAGAGAACAGGTTCTCGTTCAACCACTTTGTCTAAAGGTACACATTTGGAAACCACAGATATGTTTAAAAGGTTTGTTGATAACTAACTTTTTTTCTAGTCTCTTAAAAAAACATTCGGTTTTTAAATTTTTATTTTATGTGCATGAATGCTTGCCTGAATGTATGTCTATGCACCATCAACTTGCATTGCACATGGAGGCCATAACAGGGTGCTAGACATCCTGCACTTGGAGTTACAGATGGTTGTGAGCAACCATGTGGGCACTGGGAAGTGAACTGGGGTCCTTTGGAAGAGCAACTAAGTGCTCTGAATGGCTGAGCCATCTCTCCAGGTTCTTCAAGTTTCCTTGTTTCAAAGATTTCAGAGTTAACAGTGATCTCTACCTATGGGTACAGTAGAGCTTGAAGTGACCTGACGGGTTTCTTGTACACTAACTTCTCTTGTACAGCTGTGCTAGTGTGCACAGTGACTAGAGAAACCACTGGAGAAAGGGGTTCAAAGTTTTAGAGAGAAGTCATTAGGCCCACAAAGACTGTAGGTATAGAAAAGTTTTGCTTATATAGAAATTGCCATCATCTGGTATGAAATGGACATTTTTCTCCCTACCCTTCTTTTTATAACCTATAGAAATACTAAAAAAAAGCAAAGAAGAAAATTAAGTGATTTGTTTTATTACTGTCCAGAAATAACCATTACTATAATGGTTAATTTTTAATTATTAACTTGCCACAGCCTAGGGTTGCCTGGGAAGACAGCCTCAGTTGAGGGACTGTTTAGATGAGCTTGGCCTGTGGTCATGCCTATGGGTGTTGCCGACTAATGCAGGAAGGCCAAGGCCATCGCCGGTATACCCAGCTCTGGTTGTGGTTGTGACGGCCGAGTTCCCGTCTTGATATACCCTTACTGATGATGGACTATAACCTGGAATTGTAAGCCAAATAAGCTCTTTCTTCCCTAACTTTCTTTTTGTCAGGATATTTTATCACAACAGAAATGAACCTAGAACAATTATTAAATTTCAAATGATTTCTTCCATAATATTTTGTATTCTACACAGAGACACCATTTTTAAAAGTACAAAACGGTAAGCTAGAGAGACGGCTCAGTGGTTAAGAGCACTGGCTGCCCTTCCAGAGGACCCGGGTTTAATACTCGCATGGTAGCTAACAACTGTCTGTAATTACAGTTCCAGGGCTTCTGGTACCCTCACCCAGACATAGATGCAGTCAAAATACCAGTGAACATAAAATAAAAATAAATTATATATATTTTAAAAGTATAAGACAGAATTATTTTACATATACTCCAATATATGTGTTTATTATATATAAAAAACTTTCATTTCTTCATAATAAATCATGGGTGACAATCTATAGAAATTCTTTATGATGATAGTCCCAATTTGCTTGCCAATCTCCTATTGATAAGCCCTGGGCTGCCCTCAGGGGTTCACTGCTGTCAACAACACTGCAACGAGTAAGACAGGATAAGACCCAGCCCATGAACTCAGACTCTGCTATCCAAAGCCTTGCTTCAGATAAAGCTGACGTGACCCACTGAGCCCTGCAAAGTTTGTTTGCTTGTTTCTTTAAGCACCCCTGCTATAAGAATTATGCTTCTGTTCAAAGGGGTGGCTGTTTTTGAGGTACACCTCCTGAGCCCTCTGTGCTCAGCTTGTGAGTCTCAGAACAGTGGCAAGGTTGATGCTGGGTTGCTTTGTGTACCTTCACCCATATTCTCTGCTGGAAATTTCCTGTCCTTGTTGACCCTGTCCCCATCTGCATCCTCCCTGTAGCAGTGGTGTGAGAAAAATGTAGAAAAGGACAGAAGACAGGTGACATTATACTCACCAGAGCCGGTAGGGAGGGGATGGGTGATGAGCTGGGGGCTTGGCCAGGAAGGTTCAGGGCATTAAACTTGGGAACCACAGCAACACTGACCCTCCGCCGGGGCATGTTCTATGGGAAGAGAAGCGATTCAGGCCTCCTGTCTTGGGAATAACAACAGTCATAGTTCTGAGGGTACTGGAAAAGCTTGCTAGCCTCTAACATTCAGTAGTTAGTTTGGTTTGGGGGTGATGATTGTGTTAGGAATCAGTGTGGAAAGAGTGAACCAAAGTTGACCCAAATTTTCTGTTGGTCGTGAGTGATCTCTCAACACATCTCCATTTTACATCTTGAGACCCTATTCTCTGAGTAGCATCCTAGACTGTGTGAAAAAGCTGCCCATCGCAAAGCCATGGTGGATGCATCATCACTTCAGGGTCACTTACTGCAGATCTGGGAAGACTACACCTGAGCAAGGAAGATTGGGTATCAGGGGCCCAATCTTGATGAGCAAGTGTGAAAGCTGAATACTCTGCTGATCCCCATAGGTCCAAGAGTGAATGACCACTTGAGAGACCATGAAAACTTCTGTCATGCTTCTCCTGGGAGCCCTGGAATTCCTTGGCCGTGCATACCTTGCCCATCGTGAGGGACATAGATCGCGCCGTGCGTGGGACCCCATCTTCTATAGCAGGAGAGAACAGAAGAAAATGGGTGTGAGTTTCAGGTTGGGGTCCAATAGGCCACAGACAGGCAGAAATTAAACCAAACTACTCATGCCTCATAGCTGGCTTTGCAGGGATGGCTCTGAGTTCTGGGCATCAGGGATCCTTCATTGTCTAATGCTTTCTCCTCTAAGAAAGTCACCTGCAGCAAATGGTTTATTCTAACTCCACTAGACACTATGGGAAGCCCCAGTTGGGGGTTTCTGGGCTTTGTTTGACATCACTATAGGCTCTGGGGCCATCCAAGATGGTGTGTGGACAGGACTCAGCACAAAGACTCACTCCATGTTCACTCAAAGGACAGACAGTTGGAAACACAATAAACAAGAAAGATTTACTTTAACAAATAAAAGTTTGTTAGCTGAAGTAGTTTCAGCGTGTTACCCACACTATGACTAAGTGCAAAGGGAGCTATCACATAAGACCTTTCTCTCCCTACTGTATATATTAAATGATACAATTCATACTCAGTATTCAACACTGTACCTGCATAAGAGTGCAGCCAGAAAACAATTGGATACATAAAAATTATTTTCATTTTTCAAAAGTGTGAATTTTGTCCTTTTGAATATATTTCTAAGTATGATTTGCCCAAAAATTATCAGAAAGGTATCTTCCAGGCAAGTTGAATTTGATTTGTCCTTGCCAGCATCTTGTAGTCTATATGTCTGTCTGTCCTCCAGAACACCATATTTTATCTATGACCCTTAAAAACCACATAGCTGTATGCTTTGTTTTGTTTTTTTCCCTTAATCTGAGGATCTCATCAAGCATCAGCTTTACATTGTCTATAATTCTTGTGATTATCTCTACCATCTTATTATCCATATTTTATTTACCTTGATTTAGTCCTTGATTTTTTTTCTATTTTTTCCCATTCTAAACATCAATTGAGAAATTACCCATTCTAGTTCTAGTCTTTGGGACATAACTTTAACTTCTGATATTATTTGGTTTTAAATTTAAAATTAATCAAGATCTCCAGGCTGTTCCTAAATAGAGCTCAAAACACTAACTCTCTGCAACCCTAATCATTTTTGTGTCACCTTGTGTATCCCCAAGTTATGCATTATTCATCCAATTAGCTATTACTGGATGCTAATTTGGCTCCATCCACATGCTCATGCACACCCTTGATCACCATCCTTTCTTGCATCCTACTGATTTGCGCTCCACTCCATCCTCACCCCAGTACATTCCTTAATTGCCCTTTCAGAAGGACCTGTGAAAAGACCACTTTTTGTCGCCTTCCCTAGCCCTCAGCCTTGCATGCCACCCATTTATTCCTCCTTAGTCCTTTGAGGGGTCAGACCACTCTGCCTTCTAGTGCTGTGGCTGCTCTTGAGAATTACCGTCTACGTGCAAATTTTCTTCTCATTACTTTTAAGATCTTTACTTATCTTTTTCTTTTCTATATGTGTGTGAGAGATGGAGGATGCGCACACATGCCCTACATGTGTGCTCATATGTGCCAGGGCTCAACATTGGATGTCTTTTTCTTTCTCTGTCAGTCTTAACTTTTAAAGGTGAGATTTCTCACTGAAGCTGGATCTTGCTGTTTCAGCTGGACATGCTGGCCAGAGAGGTCCTGGGATTTGCCTTTCTCCAGTTCCTCAGCGCTGGAGTGACAGGTGTGCACCACCATACTTGAGTTTTGTGTGGGTGCCGGGGATCCAAACTCGGGTCCCCATGCTTGCCCAGCCAGGGCTTTACTCACTGAGCCGGCTCCACAATCCTTATTTTCTCTGTTTCAACGTTTCCATTTCATGTGCATTTATTTTTTCCCACAGACTTCACTATTCTACTGACTCCAGTGATTTGTGTCTTTCTTTAGCTGTGGAAGATGCTAGGTTATTTCTCTGAAGGTTTTCTGTGCCTAATTTCCCCTGCGGGACCACTTGGTAAATGGACTGTAGGCTCTTCTTCATGCCCTATGTCCCAAAAACCTTTTTTTTAAATATATATTTTAATCACTGTATCCATTTCAGCTGCATTTTGGATAACTATCTTAAATCTCCCAGTCAAGATGAACAGTCTGTGAGACTGGCAGTCATCAGTCAGGAGGGAGAAATCCAGAGCCATGTGCACACTAGTTCTTTTGGGGTTCAGGGCAGAGGGGACATAGTTTACCCAAGAAGACCTCTACAAAGCCTGGTCTATCTTCTAGGGGATGGAAAATAAGACAGGGGGATGAGCTCAGAATACTGAGAAACCCCCTCTACCATGGCTACCACCCCCCACACCTACCAAGTCTCCCACATGCCTGATTTCTCATTTTGATGAGTTCTACATTTTTTATAACTTTTCTTTGATCTTGTGTTTTCACTCTGCCTTTTCACGTCTCTGCTGATTTTAGAATTCTGATTACTAGATGATGTTCTTAGGATGTAAGTTTCTATTTGGTAGGGCTAATGATTTGTGTTCCCAGTGGGCTGTTCCACTATGTATTTTACACTGTGGCTTGTCTTCACCCAGCCCTATGGAGGAGTCTGGGTGTCCTGGTGCAGGGTGTGCCTCTCTGTGGGGGCTGACAGTATTCCTGGAAACACCATCCTGCTGTTCTTTCAGATTCTCCACAGATTGCACCACTGCCACTACCACTCATGTACTTTTCCTAGGAGGAAGGAGAGAAGATTTTGTTTCCACCCAGGGCTCAGGGTGGAACAGGCAAGCTTCCGGATTTGCTTCTCTGCTGGCTGATGGGTGAGAGCTCTTATTCTTTGTATAGAGTCTATCTCAAGGCAGTCCCTAGAAGGGCTTTGCTTTCCACATGAGGCACAGCATCTGCTCTGCCACCAGGGCTCAAGGGCTGGTCTCAAATAGGAGGCAAACAGCTCCAGATTAGCAGGGTGGCTCTGGCCCCAGCAAGTCGCAGGGTCAGCGTGGTTTCAGTTCTCTTCTTGTTTCTGGCTATTTCCATTTCATTTCTTGTGGGCTCAGCTGTTCTTTTAGACGACTTGTTTTATTTTGTCCAGCAGGAAGTTGTAAGCATTTCGGTTAAAGTATTTTTAAGTTTTCTGGTCACCCCAAAGAGCAGAACCACTCTAATAAGTGAGAGTTCAAATACATTAATAAAATTCTAATCTTGCAGGTGGGATAATCAGAGAATTTACAAAATAGAAGTATAAATGCCTAATAAATGCATGGAAAAGCATCCAACTATGAATTAAAACTATAAGTGTTTGTGAGATGATTTCTATGTGCACACAGAAGTCAGAGCATCCTCCTTTACTGATCTTCACCTTATTTTTTGAGATGGGGCCTCCTGCTGAGCCTGGAGCTCACTGGCTTGCTAGACTAGTTAGCAGGCAAGCTTCGGGAACCTACTTGTCCTTTCCTGCCCAGCACGGGGCTACAAATCAGTATGGCTGCATCCAGCCTTTTCACACGGGATCCTGGGATTCGAACTCAGGTCCTCAGGCTTGCACAGCAAACACTTTACCCACTGAGCCATCGCCCCAGCCCAGGAAGTCTGCTGCTTTTGTTGCAGCCCTAGGACTGGGGCTGTGTCATCTGGGGTATACCAAAAGTGTTCAAAAAACATCCTAGAATGAATGAATGAGACCTTTGGGTAACTCATCACCCCATAGAGCATTTCAGGTTTTGTTTTAGACAGGTTCTTGTTCTATAGTTCAGGCTAGCCTCAAACTCACCATAATCCTACCTTTACTTCCCAGGCGCTGGCGTTATACGCATCCGCTGTGATGACATTGACTTTACCCATAAATCCTAGATACATTGGTGTGCAGGAGACCTGAACCTTGTAGAGAAATAATTGCCAAACCAACATACTAGGATTGTCTTGGAATCACCTTCCCCATTTGTAGCCAAGAACAGTTATTTCGGGGCCCAGATGCCTGCGGGTCAGGAACCTGACTGCTGAGATCCAAAGCAGACAGCCCTGAGTATGTGTGCATGGCCTTTGGACTCTGGGAAGTGTTGTTGATACTCCCCAGGAAGCTTGTGAAACCTCCTGTTTATAAAGATTTCTCAGTCTGTTATACTTTCCCTCCTCCTGCTCTTGGTAACACGGATGTTTGCATTCTGCAGGGATTCTTGATGTGACAAGCTATTTTCTCCAGCTAGTCACCCTCCTGGACCAGACTCTAAGCCCTGGCAGCACCTAGGGAGAGATTCCGGTCCAATGCACTGTCATTTCCCTGCTGGACTGAGCAAAAGCCTCTGAGCTCAGCTTTCCCTACTTCAGCTTTGACACCACTCATGCACTGTGCTTACTGAAGTCAGAGAAGCACAAAAATAAAATGTGGACATGTCACATGACATCTCTCCACTGACTCCTTGTTCCTACAGGACCGTGGTCTAGCTGCCACTGTATCCTGGAAGGTGGCCTTGGTCTGACAAGTCTTATGTTCATCCTCTCAACATGACCCCAGAACTGCAAGTTTGTCACTTGGGTTGTTTCACCCTGCTCCCATCCCCCACCTCGACACCTTCACACACCTCCACCTGTTTGCTGACTTCCTCCTCCGATTTTTACTTTACAACCCTGCAGAGGTGACCTCCCTGGATACATCCATCCTTGACTCCCTTGAGCAGAAACAGGTGGGCCTTTCTCTGTCGTCTTACACCAATTTGTAGATAACTTTTAAAACACTAAGAATCATTGAATTGTGTGTCTAACCCATGCATCTGCTGTTTGTCTCTGCAGTAGCTCACTTAGCTAGGCTTTCTTTGTGCCCCACTGCCTGGACTCCATTCCTCCCCTGGACTGCTGTAATATCCTCACAAATACAGAATATTTTCGGGCTCTCCTCTTTTGAGTGACTGAAAAGCTTAAATATCCTTTGGCAGAAATGCTTAAACATTTCTGCTGGACATGATGAGATTAGCAGCCTCACGCATTTGAGGCCAGTCTGGACTAGGAACATGGATTTGCTCCGGTTACGTAACTGATGTTCTACACTTAGAGGGTGCTGCTTCAGCCAGGAACGTGTTTATCCATTTTCCTGATGGAAATCCTTGGATCCCTAATGCTTTCCAGAGTAAAGTCCAGATTTCCTAGCATGTGATACCTAAAGGGTGATCCCAAAGTACAAAGACTTATGGGGCCTGGGGTCACTCACAAAGTGGGTGTGGTATCAGCCACGCTGGTTAACTGTTAGGAGTTGGGAGGTCCTGGTACCCTTCATGCTTTCTGATTCTAGGACCTCATCCTCACTGGAGCAGCTGCTGTGAAGGCCCCATGAGTAGCTCTGAACAGAGGTGCAAGGTCCTCCAGTAGAAACAGGCTCTGAAGTTGTCCTGATCCCTGTGGCCTGAGCTGAAAACCATTGGGGGCCTGGCCTCACAACAGGGACAGAAGCCCAGTTCCTTACCAGCGGGACCACAGCTGCGGCTTGAATTCTGATTTGCGAGTTTCTTAAATTCCATGAGCTCGGCATGGTCCTTCTCATACGTTCTCTTCAGATTCTCCACATACTGCATCATCACTTCCGTTGCCTTTGACATGCGCTTTTCCTGCGGGAAGGAGGACACAGGTGCATGACGGACAGCTGAGGAAAGGGCACCATCCACATGTGACCACTCTGAGCTCAGCACTGGGCTGCCAGAATACAAAGGCTCCAGGGACCATCAGATGGGAATCTGTCCTGCAAGTTTGTCACCTGTGACATGGGGCTGAGACATGGACTCTCAGACAGAAACAGGCCCACCAGCAAGGAGACAGGCAGCCACACACTGTAATGATGAGAGGAGGAAGGGTTTGCTCTACTCTAGGAAAGATTAGGTGGAGATGGCTTTGTGGAGATGGTCTGGCATCACAGATGTGGGGGGTGTGCACATGGACATGGGAAGGACAGACAAAGGCCCAAGGCCAGGGAACTTCAGGCATCTGGAGGCAGAGGCAACTCCTCATAGGACTTGTATGTAGAAGATTTACTCTCTAGACAGGAATCGTTTAGGATGAAAGTGGGCACCATTCCATATCACAGTGGGACACAGTCTCTGCAAGTCAGCAAGGTGCAGACAGCCTGCTTCATATCAAAAATCAAGAAGCTCTTGGGTTTGCTGAGAGGAAGTGCTCCAGGGCTGGGTCATGAAGGACTTCACATGCTAGATGAAGGGATCTTGACTTACTCTACAGAGAAAGAGGAATTACTGACAGTGTTAAAGCAGGGGTGACCAAGTATGATGGAGCCAGGACAGAAGTAAATGAGACTGGTAGCAGTGACAGCAACAGGGGACAAGTGTTGGAGCTGCTCCAAAGGAGCCAGTGAGGGAACTGAGCTCTGAGACACAGAAGACAGGACGGGAGCACAAGGCAGGACGGGGACCACAAGGCGAGATGGGGACCACTTTAAGAAGGATACAAGTCAGGCATGGTGGTACATGTCTGTACCTTAGTACTCAGGTAGTTGAGGCAAAAAGGTCATGAGTTTGAGGCCGCTCTAGACAATCTACTGAAATCCCACCTCAAAAATAAATAAGTAGGGGCTGGAGAAATGGCTCAGTGGTTAAGAATACTGACTGCTCTTCTAGAGGACTCAGGTTCAATTCCCAGCACCCACATTGTAGTTCATAACTGTAACTCCAGTTATAGACAGAGGTCCCCAGGGGTTTCCATTCCTTCTTCTGGCTTTTGCTGGCACCAGGCATACATGTGGTGCACAGATATACATGCAGGCAAAATATCCATACACATATAAAGACAAAAATTTAAAAATAATTAAATAAAAATAAAGAAAAGAAGAGTGAAAAGAGAGTGGTTAACATGGAAATATATTTGGAAGGGTTACATACAGTGGAAGCGTCTTTTCCCCCACACCCCCAGGGTCCCCAAGAGGACCCAGCTTAGGCACTGTCTTTACTAGAGGGGTTTCCCTACAAAGGTCCCCACAGCCATGTGGAATGGAGACCTGGCCCTTCCCTAGTGTTCTTCTGGTGTTGCTCCCAGCTGGACCTACTTCCTAGGCCACAGTGCTGAGTCAGGAGCTCTCTCTCCGGAAACACACAAGGGTGGGTCAGCCTGGTGGCCTGGCTTCCTTTCATTTCCCAGGCGGTGCTGGGGGATGCACCCTCAGAGCGTCCTCAGAGCATCTACTCACACAAGCAGTGCGGCAGGACATGGCTACAACAGTGTCACATGGAACAATGCTTTCCATGCATTGCGTCCGTCTTACATGGCAGCCGTCATAAGCACCCCTGCTTTGCAGCCCCAAGTGACTCTCAAGTGTGAGTGTGAAGAGCTCCAGCCACAGTGTGAATGAGGGGTGCAGGCTGGACAGAAACTCAGGCACTGCAACACTGTGTGGAGGTTCCATCTACTTCAAAGCTTCAGCGTGGCCCAGATGTGGAATCTAAGCTGGGCCTGTGCCAGCTCCGCCACTCACCGATGCTAGAACGACTTCAGAATCCCTGACTTACTGAGAGCATCTGGGGTTTTGACAGGTCCGGAAATAGCTCATATACTCAATGAAGTCTCTTGGGAATAGGCCCGGAAGTCTAAACATATTCTTCATCTTATTATACATGTTGCCCAGAGAGAATTTTGCACATTTTTAGTGCATTTTGGCTGCATCTTGTCACAGAAAATTAGTTGTTTTCCACTTGTAATGTGATGGAGGCACTCAAAATGTTTGGAATTTTTGGGATTTTCCTCTCTCTGGAAGTTATCTTTCTGAGAACATTCAACTTCACTGGGGATAGAGTTGGGAGGTGGAGGCCATTTTACAGGGTTACTGGGTGGATTAAATAAAAAAACAGCACATTTACCTGAAGCACGCTCTGCCCAACACTGCTTCTGTAGGAGCTGAGTATGTATTTCATAAGAACAACGAGAGAGAGGGGCTCCCCAGTCTCATATGTTTATAAAACACACTGGGAAAGCTAATTAGACATCTATCATAGGGAATTCTCTAATTCAGCTATGGTGGACCAGTTCTAAGGGAGGAAGGCAATACACAGTCTACCTCAGATTTCAAAGTCCACAGAAAACAGTCCCTCAAGGAATACTTCAAAGGTTTAATAGGCACCAAGTATGTTGGAATATCTCAACAACCTAAAGAAAATGCCTGGCCTAAGCCAGTCATCAAGGGGTGGTACCACTTCTTGCCCCTGTTTGTGTCATGGTGCTAATTACTGAAGCTGGAACAGTGCCAGTCAGCAAGACTCAGTGCTGTGGGGCTCACCTGGCGCACAGCCCCCACCACTTCGGCCCGGCTGGAGAGGCGGGCAGCCAGACGATGCAAGACCGCGATGTCTTCCAGAAGCTTCTGATAGGTCTCCCGGTGCTCACAGTGGTACCAGATGGATGATGAGGACTGAGGGATGGACAAGGGCATCACCCTGAGACTTCAAACTGGTTTCCCACCTGTGCATGCTGAGAACCTAATCCCAATGTGCAGGTGGGAGAATGGGCCCTTGGGAGTTGACTAGATCACCCGCGTGCAGCATTTGCAAACTGGAGATTGCTTATACATCAGGGGCCCCGGAAATTTCTTATTCTCTTTCCACCGTGTCGGGCTAGCATAAGAGGCTGGTTATCTGCAAGTCTGAAGAGGACCTCAGTAAGGACCTGACTGTGCTGGAACCCTGAGCCTGGACTTCTAGCCTCCAAAGCTAAGAGAAACAGCATGTTTATTGCTTAAATCACCCAGCCAATGGTAATTTATTATAGCGGTTTGAGCTGACTAAGATGACCCATGCCAAACCTGGATTCATTTCCATGAGACAAGACCTGGGTCTCATCCTGGCTAGAAGAAACTCCTACAAAGCCCAAGCCACAGTGTCTTCCAGATATTGAAAAGCCCAGTAGAGACACATTACATCTGGCTGGCTGGCCTGAAAGGAGTCACAGCCAAGCCAACCAGCCCCCTCCTAAGGAGCTGCCGGGGGTCTGAGGCTAAACCCTCAGGATCTCTGCCTCAGCTCCTCCCTGTCCTTTGAGGAAGACTGTCAGGGCCTTGGCTCCCTTATCATTTCCAGAGACTACTTGGTTAGTGAACGAAGTGTGATATTGGGCCTCACCCTTAGAGACAGTGGCTCTGCAAGGACTCCTTAAACTGGGCCCCTCAATTACCGTAATGGAAGCTTTGAAGTTCTCCAGCTCCTTCTCAGTGTTCTCTTCCGTCAGGTTGCGTTCCCTTTCAGCCTGGTTAATTCTAGACTCCAAGGTGTAGCTGTCATTTCTAAAGGCCAAGGACAGTTGTACAAACACGTTCTGTTGGGAACAAGAATGTGGTAGAGGTGCTGGGAGGAGTCACTACGGCCAGTAAGGCCACAGTGGAATTCTTGCTCAGGCCTTCTACCAGAGTCTTTGGAACTAGTCCAAGGCCTCCATGTGCAGGCGAACCCACCCCCTTCACAGTGAACACACACAAAGGCACAAAAGGCAACCCTTGAGGTCCAGAGACAAGTGTAACCATCAGACAATAGTGGCCTACTTTTCCCCAAATCAAGAGCATGAGCACCTGGGTTTGGGTTGGGATGGGTGTAGACCAGTGCAGCCAGCCATGGAAGCAGTCTGGATTAATACTGGGATCTATTGTGAGGTGGGAGTGGGGGGGAGGTTGGGATATTTGCATGGAACCCCTGTATCTAAAGAAGTGCCAGGTGATCTTCAGGCTTGTGGATTTAAAGCAAATTTCAAATAGTCTCTAGCCTTATTTCTAATTCCTATGTCAGCTTTAAGTAACTTCCAGATTAGACAAGGTCAGACATGGATCTGTTAAGATAAACTTCCAGGAATAAATATTCCAGCCCAAGATGAAACACACCACACAGGAACAATTTTTTTTAATTTTTAAAACATTCTGTGTGCATGGGTGTGTTGCCTGTATGCATGTCTGCACACCCAGCGAGTGTGGTGTTTGGCAGCCAGAAAAGGGTGTTGGATCTCCTGGAACTGGAGTTACAGATGGCTGTAAACTACCATGTGGGTGCTGGGAATTAAGCCAAGGTCTTCTGGAGCCGGTGCTCTTAACCACTGAGCCATCTCCAGTCCCCAAGAATGAAGTTTTCAAAGGTGGCATTGCTCAGATGTGGAATTCCTAGAGGAAAGGGAGCTACCAAGAACTAGGCTCATCCTATTAACACTGCTCTCACCATAACACATCACTACTGGGGAGGAAAAACAGATGGACTCCACACAAGAAATAGAAAGGGAGTGAAGGAGGGGCTTCAGTTCCAATCGCTTCATCTGTCCTGCCTGAAGCAAGTGGGAGCAGCTTGCTTTCTTTCTCTTTCTTCTCTTGTGGTGTGTGTGTGTGTGTTTGTCTGTGGTGTGTGTGCATGTGTGTGTTGTGTGTGTTTGTCAGTGGTGTGTGTGTGTGGTGTGTGTGTGTGTGTAACAGCATACATGTAGAGGTCAGGAACTTGGTTCTTTCTGCATACCATGGACCCTGAGGTTGGCAGACTCGCGTAGCATACCCTTCTACTCACTAAGCCACCTCACCTGCTCATACTTTGTGGTCACTGACTCTGCCTGGCTTCTGAAGTTCATATAACATGGCCAATGGCAGTTATTTCTGGACAAAAATGGATCCCTAGATGATGATGGTGCTTCTACTGGAAATGACCCCTTACTGATCATCACATTGTTGTAAATTTTGTGATTGCTGCATTTAACCCCACAACATCTCTCTGGAGTTAGGACTCCTACACCCATTTTACAGGCAAAGAGACCAAGACTAGAGACATTGTTAACTTGTTCAGTTTGACAGAAGTAGCAGAGCAAGGTCTTGACCTTCGATGCTCTGATTCCCAAATCTGTCTTATTTCCAGCTTGCTGATGGCTATGCTAGAACATATCTGAGGACAGGATCTGTCATTAAAGACCTGCCATGGTCAGTCTCCACAGATGCTAGAGGGGGCTCTAACTCACAGCCCGGTGACGGGAATTCTGGATAGTAGTATCCAGCCTCAATCTGTGACCAAGTCTCAATGTTTAGCTATGCCTGACTCAAAGGGTCCTGAAGTCAGTTGGAATATTTGTTTCCAGATCTGGATCTTGGTAAATCCTGAGTCTGAGATCTTGAGTGAGTTGTTTTATCACCCAGTTTTTCTTCTGCTTTAAGTCCTACTCTATCCACTTGGTTGAGCTACTAGGAGATCAGCTTCACAGAAGGCTGTGAGCATTCTACAGTAATAACATCTAGTTCAAGGTCATTGTGCTACCTAGGGGTAGACAGCTCAGGTTGTCTGTCTTCCTTTGCTTGCTTATCTGGTCCACTTCACCAATACTTCCTGTCTCACCTCTGCTGTTTCTTGTCCATCTGTCCTTTCACCAGGATGAAAGTTCTTCTCAACTCACCCATCACCCAACACTGGGACAAGGAGACCCACAGGGTCATTATGGTGAGATCAGGGAAGGCCGTGCCAACAGCTTTCACACTATCTGCTGCGCTGACCTTCTAGCTGCCTAAACTCTCAGGGGCAAGTAACTTTGTCCTCCAGACCAGAGTCTGAAGTTTGAAATCTGGCCACATTTTTAAAAATTCAAATAAATCTGGTGCAGTTTCCTGGCTGACTTTGTATTAGAAACCCACCCATCATGGCACATCGACAGTCTTTGAAGGTGGAGGCACCAGCAACCTTCTCACCTCCAACAAGACATGTCAAAATCCTCCATGAATGGAGGCAGGCACAGAAAACTCAGCAGTGGGCTGGGAACAAATATCCAGAATGTTCCACAGTCACTTGTTCTCACTCTTGTGTAAAAATGTCAGGGTCATCCCCTGGAAGAAGGGAGGTTTGGGTAAACCCAGTCAAAGAGTCACTACATTTCCCAGGGTCCTTGAGTCACTTACCTCAACTTCCTTCTCAGTGAGTGGAGGGGCGCTGTGAAGAAGAAAAAATGCACAAGTGAACCTTATCCAACCTAGTCAGTGAAGCAGAAGGGGACTTTGAATGACCAGCAAGCCACACACACCAGAAGAGGAGTGAGCAGAGCTTATGAGAGGAAGACGATGCAGAATCCTCTTCGTCTCCTGTCATCTGTGAGACACTCACTGACCTTCACAGAGGTGGTATGGAAAACATTAGATGTTGGGGTCAGTCCTCCAGGACAAGCACTATGAACGCTCTACATCCCAGCTTGCTCATATGTAAAATCAGAATGACAACCTCTATGTTTGCACACACACACATATGTACACATGATCATGTTCGTAAGCATGTATGTGTAAATGCAGTGCAGTCTTTCACACAGTTCATATTCTTGGAACCAACCAACTATATATTAAAAACTTCAAAAAAATGTGTTTATACTGAATTTGTTCAGACTTTTTTTGGCCATATTTTTTAAGCAACACTGAAAAGCATCTATTTATATAGAACTTATACTGTATTGGATATTATAAATCATGAAGAGATTGTTTAAAGTATGGGAGGGTTGTATAGACTATATGTAAGTACTGTGCCATTTTGTATAAGGTCTTGGGCATTTGGAGTTTGGTTTCTATGTTGTGCATGTATGTGTGCATCCTGGAACCAATGCCCACTTCAGACTAGCCATATATGACATCTTGGCTATTATTACTGTTCACCCACAGACTGTGAGGAATCAGAACACACACACGCATTTGTTACTGACTATGTGTCTGAGGTGAACTGTAGCTTTTGAGGGATTTCTACCTCTGCAAAGACTGCTCCTTCCTTCCTAGACTCTGAGGAGTGTGACAAACATCTATTTGGTTCAAAACTACAAGACAAGAAAAGGGTTGGAAGAGCTCATTGCAGCAAGACCGCCAAAGCTTGGGATCAGGGTGTGAGTGAGTACCAGCTGCCATAGAGGCAGCCCGAGAGGTTCCTGCACAATTTCCACAACCTGCCCCAGTCAGCAGACTCCTTATCTGCACACCCACTCCATGTGGCTTCCAGTGTAATGCTTAGCAACTAAAGCTGGCCCCATTGGAAGCCCCAATAACGTAAATACCACACAGGCGCTTTCCTGTGCTGGGCGGGGAGGCCAGGAGGGGTCCAACTCGCCTCAGAGGACTTGGCGAGCAAGCAGGCCATCAATAAACTTCTACAGGAAACACAGCTTTCCTCCCTTGGATGGGTACGGAGGGACCCCGAAAGCAAGGGTAGGGGCCAGCCATCTCTGCAAAGGGCTGGTTCTCACCTTTGACATGGGACATCGAGAGCCTTCCTGTCAGGATGAGACAGCAAGACCCTGTGGCCATCAAGCTGCCAGGAAACAGAGCATGGGGACAAACAACAGCAAAGATGTCTGATGCTTTCAGTGCTTGTCACAGCCCCACCCCACAGGCCCTGTCCTCCGAGGGTCAACACACTCTCTTGCTGTTATGTAGAGCAGGCATAAACTGTCTGGGGGTTTACCAAAGAGCTCAGAGTGCTTCTGACAGATGGGTTCACTTGGGTATTACATGAAATTTACATCTTTCCATAATTAATTCAGCAAGCTTGGTTTTCTATTTTGGTGACACATTCTGCCTTGAGCTACAGAACACATCACCATATATACGGTAAGGAACAGGGTGGTGTGATGTAGGCCAAGTGGTCACACGGCACAGCCGGCTCTGAAGGCAGAGCTGGAGACTTGCACAGGCAGCGAGGAGGTGAACCAATGGAGCGACGGAGTGTCTTCTCAGCTTGTCCTTTGTACCCGCCTTGATATGCCTGTTTCAAGCCTTTGCCCATTTGGGGAAACGCTTTGTCTAAATTTAATTGGATTACAAGAATTCTTGATAGAGTCTACAAACATGTACTTTACCAGGTAATTTTTTTCCCATTTTGTGTGCTGCCTTTCACCTTCTAGAGAGCATCGACAGCACAGTCTCTTTTTTTTGGATTATTATGATGGTGACGTACTGTTCACCTATTCTTTTTAAATCTTCTCCTTGTGCTTTTCCTGTCTTATCTAAAGTCATGGAAAAGACTAAGCTCATAGCTCATGAGCCTTGCCTCTTGCAGTTTCTTCTAAGCTTTCCACAGTATTATCCTTAACATTTAGGTCTGTGGTCCATTTTGAGCTGGGTGTTTGTGGATTACGGTAGCTTCACTCTATGGCATGTGATTTGCCAGTTGTCTCGCTGCCATTCTTAAAACTCCCCTTTTTTTTTGAAAGTCATTCACCAAGTCTCTGCATGCCTGGCCTCTTGTGTCCTGGATTCCCTACTATCCTATCATAAAGGTCTTCCTTGGCTCTCCCCAGTGCCTTGCTCTTCTGCCATTCCACTTCCTTATCTCAAATCCCTAGGCTATACTTTCCAATCCAGTTCTCAAGGACGTGTCCCGTGCTGACACTGTCCCAAGTCCCTGCCCACAGATGGCCTCACTTAGCGCACCCTGCTAACGACAAAACACTATGATTCCTGCAAGGGCGATGAAGCTAAGACTCAGGAAGAAGTCCGTGGGCTTTCTACTTAGTTCTTTGTGTGATTTTGAATGTTGTACATCTCTCCATTCACAGTGCGTCCCACAGGTAAACGGTTTATCTGGTTTGAACTGTGTGTACCCTGCCACAAAGCCCACCACTCACAGCTCTGGTGACCCTTCTGTCCTCAAAGGTTCTTGCCTGTGAATTCCATATACTCTTGCAGTTGGAAATACCAACCCCGGCCCATGCTTGTACTTGGCGTTTGGTTGTATCAGCCCTGCCTGGACCACTGGACTGGATCCCTTCTGGGATAAGAACCAAGACTGATACTCCTTTGTGTTCCACCCAGGCTCTAACAGGGGTGCCCCTGAAAGGTCTTCAAAAGCTGAGGTTGTGCTTTTACCTTCCAGTGAGCGTCTTGTGAACCCTCAGTTTGCGCAGCAGTATGTCAGAAATGCTGGGCATCACATCCAGACCGCTCTTCGACTCTTCTTCCTCAGCTGCTGGGGCGAGTTCAGAAGAGACCCCTGGAAAATAAAAGTGCTTCCTTTAAGATGCCTGTTTGAAATCAAGCTAGTACTACTGGCAGCTGGCTTCACGGCCCAGGAAGACTGTCAGCTGCCAGGTAAACACTTCGCTACCTGCTAGAGCCCTTATAATTGTCTTCTATCTTACTTTACCTTCACAGTGACCCAAAGAGCTGCTTCTCAATTATCCCTTCTTTTTTTTTATTTTATTGAGCTCTACATTTTTCTCTGTTACCCTCCCTGCCTCTCCCCTCCCCTTCATCCCTCTCCCATGATCCCCATGCTCCCAATTTACTCAGGAGATCTTGTCTTTTTCTACTTCCCATATATATTAGATCCATGTATGTCTCTCTTAGGGTCCTCACTGTTGTCTAGGTTCTCTGG